>CAXHUQ010001015.1:0-49415 GCA_964020085.1 Micromussa lordhowensis | reverse complement strand
TTGAGCATTTTGCCTTGGTCCCCCCTTGGCAAAATCTCAGAAAATGGCCGATTTAGGTGTCCTTGCCAAATTTGTCATAACTCGGCTCTGCGGACACTTATGGAGCCGCAGTTTGCAGCAAAATGTTGTGCTATGTTTGCACTTCAAGTGCATACTAATTAGGAGATGATGCCATTTGCGCCAGGGTGTTTTTGAAGCCCCTATAGTCGGCCTACTTTTTTGAGCATTTTGCCTTGGTCCCCCCTTGGCAAAATCTCAGAAAATGGCCGATTTAGGTGTCCTTGCCAAATTTGTCATAACTCGGCTCTGCGGACACTTATGGAGCCGCAGTTTGCAGCAAAATGTTGTGCTATGTTTGCACTTCAAGTGCATACTAATTAGGAGATGATGCCATTTGCGCCAGGGTGTTTTTGAAGCCCCTATAGTCGGCCTACTTTTTTGAGCATTTTGCCTTGGTCCCCCCTTGGCAAAATCTCAGAAAATGGCCGATTTAGGTGTCCTTGCCAAATTTGTCATAACTCGGCTCTGCGGACACTTATGGAGCCGCAGTTTGCAGCAAAATGTTGTGCTATGTTTGCACTTCAAGTGCATACTAATTAGGAGATGATGCCATTTGCGCCAGGGTGTTTTTGAAGCCCCTATAGTCGGCCTACTTTTTTGAGCATTTTGCCTTGGTCCCCCCTTGGCAAAATCTCAGAAAATGGCCGATTTAGGTGTCCTTGCCAAATTTGTCATAACTCGGCTCTGCGGACACTTATGGAGCCGCAGTTTGCAGCAAAATGTTGTGCTATGTTTGCACTTCAAGTGCATACTAATTAGGAGATGATGCCATTTGCGCCAGGGTGTTTTTGAAGCCCCTATAGTCGGCCTACTTTTTTGAGCATTTTGCCTTGGTCCCCCCTTGGCAAAATCTCAGAAAATGGCCGATTTAGGTGTCCTTGCCAAATTTGTCATAACTCGGCTCTGCGGACACTTATGGAGCCGCAGTTTGCAGCAAAATGTTGTGCTATGTTTGCACTTCAAGTGCATACTAATTAGGAGATGATGCCATTTGCGCCAGGGTGTTTTTGAAGCCCCTATAGTCGGCCTACTTTTTTGAGCATTTTGCCTTGGTCCCCCCTTGGCAAAATCTCAGAAAATGGCCGATTTAGGTGTCCTTGCCAAATTTGTCATAACTCGGCTCTGCGGACACTTATGGAGCCGCAGTTTGCAGCAAAATGTTGTGCTATGTTTGCACTTCAAGTGCATACTAATTAGGAGATGATGCCATTTGCGCCAGGGTGTTTTTGAAGCCCCTATAGTCGGCCTACTTTTTTGAGCATTTTGCCTTGGTCCCCCCTTGGCAAAATCTCAGAAAATGGCCGATTTAGGTGTCCTTGCCAAATTTGTCATAACTCGGCTCTGCGGACACTTATGGAGCCGCAGTTTGCAGCAAAATGTTGTGCTATGTTTGCACTTCAAGTGCATACTAATTAGGAGATGATGCCATTTGCGCCAGGGTGTTTTTGAAGCCCCTATAGTCGGCCTACTTTTTTGAGCATTTTGCCTTGGTCCCCCCTTGGCAAAATCTCAGAAAATGGCCGATTTAGGTGTCCTTGCCAAATTTGTCATAACTCGGCTCTGCGGACACTTATGGAGCCGCAGTTTGCAGCAAAATGTTGTGCTATGTTTGCACTTCAAGTGCATACTAATTAGGAGATGATGCCATTTGCGCCAGGGTGTTTTTGAAGCCCCTATAGTCGGCCTACTTTTTTGAGCATTTTGCCTTGGTCCCCCCTTGGCAAAATCTCAGAAAATGGCCGATTTAGGTGTCCTTGCCAAATTTGTCATAACTCGGCTCTGCGGACACTTATGGAGCCGCAGTTTGCAGCAAAATGTTGTGCTATGTTTGCACTTCAAGTGCATACTAATTAGGAGATGATGCCATTTGCGCCAGGGTGTTTTTGAAGCCCCTATAGTCGGCCTACTTTTTTGAGCATTTTGCCTTGGTCCCCCCTTGGCAAAATCTCAGAAAATGGCCGATTTAGGTGTCCTTGCCAAATTTGTCATAACTCGGCTCTGCGGACACTTATGGAGCCGCAGTTTGCAGCAAAATGTTGTGCTATGTTTGCACTTCAAGTGCATACTAATTAGGAGATGATGCCATTTGCGCCAGGGTGTTTTTGAAGCCCCTATAGTCGGCCTACTTTTTTGAGCATTTTGCCTTGGTCCCCCCTTGGCAAAATCTCAGAAAATGGCCGATTTAGGTGTCCTTGCCAAATTTGTCATAACTCGGCTCTGCGGACACTTATGGAGCCGCAGTTTGCAGCAAAATGTTGTGCTATGTTTGCACTTCAAGTGCATACTAATTAGGAGATGATGCCATTTGCGCCAGGGTGTTTTTGAAGCCCCTATAGTCGGCCTACTTTTTTGAGCATTTTGCCTTGGTCCCCCCTTGGCAAAATCTCAGAAAATGGCCGATTTAGGTGTCCTTGCCAAATTTGTCATAACTCGGCTCTGCGGACACTTATGGAGCCGCAGTTTGCAGCAAAATGTTGTGCTATGTTTGCACTTCAAGTGCATACTAATTAGGAGATGATGCCATTTGCGCCAGGGTGTTTTTGAAGCCCCTATAGTCGGCCTACTTTTTTGAGCATTTTGCCTTGGTCCCCCCTTGGCAAAATCTCAGAAAATGGCCGATTTAGGTGTCCTTGCCAAATTTGTCATAACTCGGCTCTGCGGACACTTATGGAGCCGCAGTTTGCAGCAAAATGTTGTGCTATGTTTGCACTTCAAGTGCATACTAATTAGGAGATGATGCCATTTGCGCCAGGGTGTTTTTGAAGCCCCTATAGTCGGCCTACTTTTTTGAGCATTTTGCCTTGGTCCCCCCTTGGCAAAATCTCAGAAAATGGCCGATTTAGGTGTCCTTGCCAAATTTGTCATAACTCGGCTCTGCGGACACTTATGGAGCCGCAGTTTGCAGCAAAATGTTGTGCTATGTTTGCACTTCAAGTGCATACTAATTAGGAGATGATGCCATTTGCGCCAGGGTGTTTTTGAAGCCCCTATAGTCGGCCTACTTTTTTGAGCATTTTGCCTTGGTCCCCCCTTGGCAAAATCTCAGAAAATGGCCGATTTAGGTGTCCTTGCCAAATTTGTCATAACTCGGCTCTGCGGACACTTATGGAGCCGCAGTTTGCAGCAAAATGTTGTGCTATGTTTGCACTTCAAGTGCATACTAATTAGGAGATGATGCCATTTGCGCCAGGGTGTTTTTGAAGCCCCTATAGTCGGCCTACTTTTTTGAGCATTTTGCCTTGGTCCCCCCTTGGCAAAATCTCAGAAAATGGCCGATTTAGGTGTCCTTGCCAAATTTGTCATAACTCGGCTCTGCGGACACTTATGGAGCCGCAGTTTGCAGCAAAATGTTGTGCTATGTTTGCACTTCAAGTGCATACTAATTAGGAGATGATGCCATTTGCGCCAGGGTGTTTTTGAAGCCCCTATAGTCGGCCTACTTTTTTGAGCATTTTGCCTTGGTCCCCCCTTGGCAAAATCTCAGAAAATGGCCGATTTAGGTGTCCTTGCCAAATTTGTCATAACTCGGCTCTGCGGACACTTATGGAGCCGCAGTTTGCAGCAAAATGTTGTGCTATGTTTGCACTTCAAGTGCATACTAATTAGGAGATGATGCCATTTGCGCCAGGGTGTTTTTGAAGCCCCTATAGTCGGCCTACTTTTTTGAGCATTTTGCCTTGGTCCCCCCTTGGCAAAATCTCAGAAAATGGCCGATTTAGGTGTCCTTGCCAAATTTGTCATAACTCGGCTCTGCGGACACTTATGGAGCCGCAGTTTGCAGCAAAATGTTGTGCTATGTTTGCACTTCAAGTGCATACTAATTAGGAGATGATGCCATTTGCGCCAGGGTGTTTTTGAAGCCCCTATAGTCGGCCTACTTTTTTGAGCATTTTGCCTTGGTCCCCCCTTGGCAAAATCTCAGAAAATGGCCGATTTAGGTGTCCTTGCCAAATTTGTCATAACTCGGCTCTGCGGACACTTATGGAGCCGCAGTTTGCAGCAAAATGTTGTGCTATGTTTGCACTTCAAGTGCATACTAATTAGGAGATGATGCCATTTGCGCCAGGGTGTTTTTGAAGCCCCTATAGTCGGCCTACTTTTTTGAGCATTTTGCCTTGGTCCCCCCTTGGCAAAATCTCAGAAAATGGCCGATTTAGGTGTCCTTGCCAAATTTGTCATAACTCGGCTCTGCGGACACTTATGGAGCCGCAGTTTGCAGCAAAATGTTGTGCTATGTTTGCACTTCAAGTGCATACTAATTAGGAGATGATGCCATTTGCGCCAGGGTGTTTTTGAAGCCCCTATAGTCGGCCTACTTTTTTGAGCATTTTGCCTTGGTCCCCCCTTGGCAAAATCTCAGAAAATGGCCGATTTAGGTGTCCTTGCCAAATTTGTCATAACTCGGCTCTGCGGACACTTATGGAGCCGCAGTTTGCAGCAAAATGTTGTGCTATGTTTGCACTTCAAGTGCATACTAATTAGGAGATGATGCCATTTGCGCCAGGGTGTTTTTGAAGCCCCTATAGTCGGCCTACTTTTTTGAGCATTTTGCCTTGGTCCCCCCTTGGCAAAATCTCAGAAAATGGCCGATTTAGGTGTCCTTGCCAAATTTGTCATAACTCGGCTCTGCGGACACTTATGGAGCCGCAGTTTGCAGCAAAATGTTGTGCTATGTTTGCACTTCAAGTGCATACTAATTAGGAGATGATGCCATTTGCGCCAGGGTGTTTTTGAAGCCCCTATAGTCGGCCTACTTTTTTGAGCATTTTGCCTTGGTCCCCCCTTGGCAAAATCTCAGAAAATGGCCGATTTAGGTGTCCTTGCCAAATTTGTCATAACTCGGCTCTGCGGACACTTATGGAGCCGCAGTTTGCAGCAAAATGTTGTGCTATGTTTGCACTTCAAGTGCATACTAATTAGGAGATGATGCCATTTGCGCCAGGGTGTTTTTGAAGCCCCTATAGTCGGCCTACTTTTTTGAGCATTTTGCCTTGGTCCCCCCTTGGCAAAATCTCAGAAAATGGCCGATTTAGGTGTCCTTGCCAAATTTGTCATAACTCGGCTCTGCGGACACTTATGGAGCCGCAGTTTGCAGCAAAATGTTGTGCTATGTTTGCACTTCAAGTGCATACTAATTAGGAGATGATGCCATTTGCGCCAGGGTGTTTTTGAAGCCCCTATAGTCGGCCTACTTTTTTGAGCATTTTGCCTTGGTCCCCCCTTGGCAAAATCTCAGAAAATGGCCGATTTAGGTGTCCTTGCCAAATTTGTCATAACTCGGCTCTGCGGACACTTATGGAGCCGCAGTTTGCAGCAAAATGTTGTGCTATGTTTGCACTTCAAGTGCATACTAATTAGGAGATGATGCCATTTGCGCCAGGGTGTTTTTGAAGCCCCTATAGTCGGCCTACTTTTTTGAGCATTTTGCCTTGGTCCCCCCTTGGCAAAATCTCAGAAAATGGCCGATTTAGGTGTCCTTGCCAAATTTGTCATAACTCGGCTCTGCGGACACTTATGGAGCCGCAGTTTGCAGCAAAATGTTGTGCTATGTTTGCACTTCAAGTGCATACTAATTAGGAGATGATGCCATTTGCGCCAGGGTGTTTTTGAAGCCCCTATAGTCGGCCTACTTTTTTGAGCATTTTGCCTTGGTCCCCCCTTGGCAAAATCTCAGAAAATGGCCGATTTAGGTGTCCTTGCCAAATTTGTCATAACTCGGCTCTGCGGACACTTATGGAGCCGCAGTTTGCAGCAAAATGTTGTGCTATGTTTGCACTTCAAGTGCATACTAATTAGGAGATGATGCCATTTGCGCCAGGGTGTTTTTGAAGCCCCTATAGTCGGCCTACTTTTTTGAGCATTTTGCCTTGGTCCCCCCTTGGCAAAATCTCAGAAAATGGCCGATTTAGGTGTCCTTGCCAAATTTGTCATAACTCGGCTCTGCGGACACTTATGGAGCCGCAGTTTGCAGCAAAATGTTGTGCTATGTTTGCACTTCAAGTGCATACTAATTAGGAGATGATGCCATTTGCGCCAGGGTGTTTTTGAAGCCCCTATAGTCGGCCTACTTTTTTGAGCATTTTGCCTTGGTCCCCCCTTGGCAAAATCTCAGAAAATGGCCGATTTAGGTGTCCTTGCCAAATTTGTCATAACTCGGCTCTGCGGACACTTATGGAGCCGCAGTTTGCAGCAAAATGTTGTGTGCTATGTTTGCACTTCAAGTGCATACTAATTAGGAGATGATGCCATTTGCGCCAGGGTGTTTTTGAAGCCCCTATAGTCGGCCTACTTTTTTGAGCATTTTGCCTTGGTCCCCCCTTGGCAAAATCTCAGAAAATGGCCGATTTAGGTGTCCTTGCCAAATTTGTCATAACTCGGCTCTGCGGACACTTATGGAGCCGCATTATGCAGCAAAATGTTGTGCTATGTTTGCACTTCAAGTGCATACTAATTAGGAGATGATGCCATTTGCGCCAGGGTGTTTTTGAAGCCCCTATAGTCGGCCTACTTTTTTGAGCATTTTGCCTTGGTCCCCCCTTGGCAAAATCTCAGAAAATGGCCGATTTAGGTGTCCTTGCCAAATTTGTCATAACTCGGCTCTGCGGACACTTATGGAGCCGCAGTTTGCAGCAAAATGTTGTGCTATGTTTGCACTTCAAGTGCATACTAATTAGGAGATGATGCCATTTGCGCCAGGGTGTTTTTGAAGCCCCTATAGTCGGCCTACTTTTTTGAGCATTTTGCCTTGGTCCCCCCTTGGCAAAATCTCAGAAAATGGCCGATTTAGGTGTCCTTGCCAAATTTGTCATAACTCGGCTCTGCGGACACTTATGGAGCCGCAGTTTGCAGCAAAATGTTGTGCTATGTTTGCACTTCAAGTGCATACTAATTAGGAGATGATGCCATTTGCGCCAGGGTGTTTTTGAAGCCCCTATAGTCGGCCTACTTTTTTGAGCATTTTGCCTTGGTCCCCCCTTGGCAAAATCTCAGAAAATGGCCGATTTAGGTGTCCTTGCCAAATTTGTCATAACTCGGCTCTGCGGACACTTATGGAGCCGCAGTTTGCAGCAAAATGTTGTGCTATGTTTGCACTTCAAGTGCATACTAATTAGGAGATGATGCCATTTGCGCCAGGGTGTTTTTGAAGCCCCTATAGTCGGCCTACTTTTTTGAGCATTTTGCCTTGGTCCCCCCTTGGCAAAATCTCAGAAAATGGCCGATTTAGGTGTCCTTGCCAAATTTGTCATAACTCGGCTCTGCGGACACTTATGGAGCCGCAGTTTGCAGCAAAATGTTGTGCTATGTTTGCACTTCAAGTGCATACTAATTAGGAGATGATGCCATTTGCGCCAGGGTGTTTTTGAAGCCCCTATAGTCGGCCTACTTTTTTGAGCATTTTGCCTTGGTCCCCCCTTGGCAAAATCTCAGAAAATGGCCGATTTAGGTGTCCTTGCCAAATTTGTCATAACTCGGCTCTGCGGACACTTATGGAGCCGCAGTTTGCAGCAAAATGTTGTGCTATGTTTGCACTTCAAGTGCATACTAATTAGGAGATGATGCCATTTGCGCCAGGGTGTTTTTGAAGCCCCTATAGTCGGCCTACTTTTTTGAGCATTTTGCCTTGGTCCCCCCTTGGCAAAATCTCAGAAAATGGCCGATTTAGGTGTCCTTGCCAAATTTGTCATAACTCGGCTCTGCGGACACTTATGGAGCCGCAGTTTGCAGCAAAATGTTGTGCTATGTTTGCACTTCAAGTGCATACTAATTAGGAGATGATGCCATTTGCGCCAGGGTGTTTTTGAAGCCCCTATAGTCGGCCTACTTTTTTGAGCATTTTGCCTTGGTCCCCCCTTGGCAAAATCTCAGAAAATGGCCGATTTAGGTGTCCTTGCCAAATTTGTCATAACTCGGCTCTGCGGACACTTATGGAGCCGCAGTTTGCAGCAAAATGTTGTGCTATGTTTGCACTTCAAGTGCATACTAATTAGGAGATGATGCCATTTGCGCCAGGGTGTTTTTGAAGCCCCTATAGTCGGCCTACTTTTTTGAGCATTTTGCCTTGGTCCCCCCTTGGCAAAATCTCAGAAAATGGCCGATTTAGGTGTCCTTGCCAAATTTGTCATAACTCGGCTCTGCGGACACTTATGGAGCCGCAGTTTGCAGCAAAATGTTGTGCTATGTTTGCACTTCAAGTGCATACTAATTAGGAGATGATGCCATTTGCGCCAGGGTGTTTTTGAAGCCCCTATAGTCGGCCTACTTTTTTGAGCATTTTGCCTTGGTCCCCCCTTGGCAAAATCTCAGAAAATGGCCGATTTAGGTGTCCTTGCCAAATTTGTCATAACTCGGCTCTGCGGACACTTATGGAGCCGCAGTTTGCAGCAAAATGTTGTGCTATGTTTGCACTTCAAGTGCATACTAATTAGGAGATGATGCCATTTGCGCCAGGGTGTTTTTGAAGCCCCTATAGTCGGCCTACTTTTTTGAGCATTTTGCCTTGGTCCCCCCTTGGCAAAATCTCAGAAAATGGCCGATTTAGGTGTCCTTGCCAAATTTGTCATAACTCGGCTCTGCGGACACTTATGGAGCCGCAGTTTGCAGCAAAATGTTGTGCTATGTTTGCACTTCAAGTGCATACTAATTAGGAGATGATGCCATTTGCGCCAGGGTGTTTTTGAAGCCCCTATAGTCGGCCTACTTTTTTGAGCATTTTGCCTTGGTCCCCCCTTGGCAAAATCTCAGAAAATGGCCGATTTAGGTGTCCTTGCCAAATTTGTCATAACTCGGCTCTGCGGACACTTATGGAGCCGCAGTTTGCAGCAAAATGTTGTGCTATGTTTGCACTTCAAGTGCATACTAATTAGGAGATGATGCCATTTGCGCCAGGGTGTTTTTGAAGCCCCTATAGTCGGCCTACTTTTTTGAGCATTTTGCCTTGGTCCCCCCTTGGCAAAATCTCAGAAAATGGCCGATTTAGGTGTCCTTGCCAAATTTGTCATAACTCGGCTCTGCGGACACTTATGGAGCCGCAGTTTGCAGCAAAATGTTGTGCTATGTTTGCACTTCAAGTGCATACTAATTAGGAGATGATGCCATTTGCGCCAGGGTGTTTTTGAAGCCCCTATAGTCGGCCTACTTTTTTGAGCATTTTGCCTTGGTCCCCCCTTGGCAAAATCTCAGAAAATGGCCGATTTAGGTGTCCTTGCCAAATTTGTCATAACTCGGCTCTGCGGACACTTATGGAGCCGCAGTTTGCAGCAAAATGTTGTGCTATGTTTGCACTTCAAGTGCATACTAATTAGGAGATGATGCCATTTGCGCCAGGGTGTTTTTGAAGCCCCTATAGTCGGCCTACTTTTTTGAGCATTTTGCCTTGGTCCCCCCTTGGCAAAATCTCAGAAAATGGCCGATTTAGGTGTCCTTGCCAAATTTGTCATAACTCGGCTCTGCGGACACTTATGGAGCCGCAGTTTGCAGCAAAATGTTGTGCTATGTTTGCACTTCAAGTGCATACTAATTAGGAGATGATGCCATTTGCGCCAGGGTGTTTTTGAAGCCCCTATAGTCGGCCTACTTTTTTGAGCATTTTGCCTTGGTCCCCCCTTGGCAAAATCTCAGAAAATGGCCGATTTAGGTGTCCTTGCCAAATTTGTCATAACTCGGCTCTGCGGACACTTATGGAGCCGCAGTTTGCAGCAAAATGTTGTGCTATGTTTGCACTTCAAGTGCATACTAATTAGGAGATGATGCCATTTGCGCCAGGGTGTTTTTGAAGCCCCTATAGTCGGCCTACTTTTTTGAGCATTTTGCCTTGGTCCCCCCTTGGCAAAATCTCAGAAAATGGCCGATTTAGGTGTCCTTGCCAAATTTGTCATAACTCGGCTCTGCGGACACTTATGGAGCCGCAGTTTGCAGCAAAATGTTGTGCTATGTTTGCACTTCAAGTGCATACTAATTAGGAGATGATGCCATTTGCGCCAGGGTGTTTTTGAAGCCCCTATAGTCGGCCTACTTTTTTGAGCATTTTGCCTTGGTCCCCCCTTGGCAAAATCTCAGAAAATGGCCGATTTAGGTGTCCTTGCCAAATTTGTCATAACTCGGCTCTGCGGACACTTATGGAGCCGCAGTTTGCAGCAAAATGTTGTGCTATGTTTGCACTTCAAGTGCATACTAATTAGGAGATGATGCCATTTGCGCCAGGGTGTTTTTGAAGCCCCTATAGTCGGCCTACTTTTTTGAGCATTTTGCCTTGGTCCCCCCTTGGCAAAATCTCAGAAAATGGCCGATTTAGGTGTCCTTGCCAAATTTGTCATAACTCGGCTCTGCGGACACTTATGGAGCCGCAGTTTGCAGCAAAATGTTGTGCTATGTTTGCACTTCAAGTGCATACTAATTAGGAGATGATGCCATTTGCGCCAGGGTGTTTTTGAAGCCCCTATAGTCGGCCTACTTTTTTGAGCATTTTGCCTTGGTCCCCCCTTGGCAAAATCTCAGAAAATGGCCGATTTAGGTGTCCTTGCCAAATTTGTCATAACTCGGCTCTGCGGACACTTATGGAGCCGCAGTTTGCAGCAAAATGTTGTGCTATGTTTGCACTTCAAGTGCATACTAATTAGGAGATGATGCCATTTGCGCCAGGGTGTTTTTGAAGCCCCTATAGTCGGCCTACTTTTTTGAGCATTTTGCCTTGGTCCCCCCTTGGCAAAATCTCAGAAAATGGCCGATTTAGGTGTCCTTGCCAAATTTGTCATAACTCGGCTCTGCGGACACTTATGGAGCCGCAGTTTGCAGCAAAATGTTGTGCTATGTTTGCACTTCAAGTGCATACTAATTAGGAGATGATGCCATTTGCGCCAGGGTGTTTTTGAAGCCCCTATAGTCGGCCTACTTTTTTGAGCATTTTGCCTTGGTCCCCCCTTGGCAAAATCTCAGAAAATGGCCGATTTAGGTGTCCTTGCCAAATTTGTCATAACTCGGCTCTGCGGACACTTATGGAGCCGCAGTTTGCAGCAAAATGTTGTGCTATGTTTGCACTTCAAGTGCATACTAATTAGGAGATGATGCCATTTGCGCCAGGGTGTTTTTGAAGCCCCTATAGTCGGCCTACTTTTTTGAGCATTTTGCCTTGGTCCCCCCTTGGCAAAATCTCAGAAAATGGCCGATTTAGGTGTCCTTGCCAAATTTGTCATAACTCGGCTCTGCGGACACTTATGGAGCCGCAGTTTGCAGCAAAATGTTGTGCTATGTTTGCACTTCAAGTGCATACTAATTAGGAGATGATGCCATTTGCGCCAGGGTGTTTTTGAAGCCCCTATAGTCGGCCTACTTTTTTGAGCATTTTGCCTTGGTCCCCCCTTGGCAAAATCTCAGAAAATGGCCGATTTAGGTGTCCTTGCCAAATTTGTCATAACTCGGCTCTGCGGACACTTATGGAGCCGCAGTTTGCAGCAAAATGTTGTGCTATGTTTGCACTTCAAGTGCATACTAATTAGGAGATGATGCCATTTGCGCCAGGGTGTTTTTGAAGCCCCTATAGTCGGCCTACTTTTTTGAGCATTTTGCCTTGGTCCCCCCTTGGCAAAATCTCAGAAAATGGCCGATTTAGGTGTCCTTGCCAAATTTGTCATAACTCGGCTCTGCGGACACTTATGGAGCCGCAGTTTGCAGCAAAATGTTGTGCTATGTTTGCACTTCAAGTGCATACTAATTAGGAGATGATGCCATTTGCGCCAGGGTGTTTTTGAAGCCCCTATAGTCGGCCTACTTTTTTGAGCATTTTGCCTTGGTCCCCCCTTGGCAAAATCTCAGAAAATGGCCGATTTAGGTGTCCTTGCCAAATTTGTCATAACTCGGCTCTGCGGACACTTATGGAGCCGCAGTTTGCAGCAAAATGTTGTGCTATGTTTGCACTTCAAGTGCATACTAATTAGGAGATGATGCCATTTGCGCCAGGGTGTTTTTGAAGCCCCTATAGTCGGCCTACTTTTTTGAGCATTTTGCCTTGGTCCCCCCTTGGCAAAATCTCAGAAAATGGCCGATTTAGGTGTCCTTGCCAAATTTGTCATAACTCGGCTCTGCGGACACTTATGGAGCCGCAGTTTGCAGCAAAATGTTGTGCTATGTTTGCACTTCAAGTGCATACTAATTAGGAGATGATGCCATTTGCGCCAGGGTGTTTTTGAAGCCCCTATAGTCGGCCTACTTTTTTGAGCATTTTGCCTTGGTCCCCCCTTGGCAAAATCTCAGAAAATGGCCGATTTAGGTGTCCTTGCCAAATTTGTCATAACTCGGCTCTGCGGACACTTATGGAGCCGCAGTTTGCAGCAAAATGTTGTGCTATGTTTGCACTTCAAGTGCATACTAATTAGGAGATGATGCCATTTGCGCCAGGGTGTTTTTGAAGCCCCTATAGTCGGCCTACTTTTTTGAGCATTTTGCCTTGGTCCCCCCTTGGCAAAATCTCAGAAAATGGCCGATTTAGGTGTCCTTGCCAAATTTGTCATAACTCGGCTCTGCGGACACTTATGGAGCCGCAGTTTGCAGCAAAATGTTGTGCTATGTTTGCACTTCAAGTGCATACTAATTAGGAGATGATGCCATTTGCGCCAGGGTGTTTTTGAAGCCCCTATAGTCGGCCTACTTTTTTGAGCATTTTGCCTTGGTCCCCCCTTGGCAAAATCTCAGAAAATGGCCGATTTAGGTGTCCTTGCCAAATTTGTCATAACTCGGCTCTGCGGACACTTATGGAGCCGCAGTTTGCAGCAAAATGTTGTGCTATGTTTGCACTTCAAGTGCATACTAATTAGGAGATGATGCCATTTGCGCCAGGGTGTTTTTGAAGCCCCTATAGTCGGCCTACTTTTTTGAGCATTTTGCCTTGGTCCCCCCTTGGCAAAATCTCAGAAAATGGCCGATTTAGGTGTCCTTGCCAAATTTGTCATAACTCGGCTCTGCGGACACTTATGGAGCCGCAGTTTGCAGCAAAATGTTGTGCTATGTTTGCACTTCAAGTGCATACTAATTAGGAGATGATGCCATTTGCGCCAGGGTGTTTTTGAAGCCCCTATAGTCGGCCTACTTTTTTGAGCATTTTGCCTTGGTCCCCCCTTGGCAAAATCTCAGAAAATGGCCGATTTAGGTGTCCTTGCCAAATTTGTCATAACTCGGCTCTGCGGACACTTATGGAGCCGCAGTTTGCAGCAAAATGTTGTGCTATGTTTGCACTTCAAGTGCATACTAATTAGGAGATGATGCCATTTGCGCCAGGGTGTTTTTGAAGCCCCTATAGTCGGCCTACTTTTTTGAGCATTTTGCCTTGGTCCCCCCTTGGCAAAATCTCAGAAAATGGCCGATTTAGGTGTCCTTGCCAAATTTGTCATAACTCGGCTCTGCGGACACTTATGGAGCCGCAGTTTGCAGCAAAATGTTGTGCTATGTTTGCACTTCAAGTGCATACTAATTAGGAGATGATGCCATTTGCGCCAGGGTGTTTTTGAAGCCCCTATAGTCGGCCTACTTTTTTGAGCATTTTGCCTTGGTCCCCCCTTGGCAAAATCTCAGAAAATGGCCGATTTAGGTGTCCTTGCCAAATTTGTCATAACTCGGCTCTGCGGACACTTATGGAGCCGCAGTTTGCAGCAAAATGTTGTGCTATGTTTGCACTTCAAGTGCATACTAATTAGGAGATGATGCCATTTGCGCCAGGGTGTTTTTGAAGCCCCTATAGTCGGCCTACTTTTTTGAGCATTTTGCCTTGGTCCCCCCTTGGCAAAATCTCAGAAAATGGCCGATTTAGGTGTCCTTGCCAAATTTGTCATAACTCGGCTCTGCGGACACTTATGGAGCCGCAGTTTGCAGCAAAATGTTGTGCTATGTTTGCACTTCAAGTGCATACTAATTAGGAGATGATGCCATTTGCGCCAGGGTGTTTTTGAAGCCCCTATAGTCGGCCTACTTTTTTGAGCATTTTGCCTTGGTCCCCCCTTGGCAAAATCTCAGAAAATGGCCGATTTAGGTGTCCTTGCCAAATTTGTCATAACTCGGCTCTGCGGACACTTATGGAGCCGCAGTTTGCAGCAAAATGTTGTGCTATGTTTGCACTTCAAGTGCATACTAATTAGGAGATGATGCCATTTGCGCCAGGGTGTTTTTGAAGCCCCTATAGTCGGCCTACTTTTTTGAGCATTTTGCCTTGGTCCCCCCTTGGCAAAATCTCAGAAAATGGCCGATTTAGGTGTCCTTGCCAAATTTGTCATAACTCGGCTCTGCGGACACTTATGGAGCCGCAGTTTGCAGCAAAATGTTGTGCTATGTTTGCACTTCAAGTGCATACTAATTAGGAGATGATGCCATTTGCGCCAGGGTGTTTTTGAAGCCCCTATAGTCGGCCTACTTTTTTGAGCATTTTGCCTTGGTCCCCCCTTGGCAAAATCTCAGAAAATGGCCGATTTAGGTGTCCTTGCCAAATTTGTCATAACTCGGCTCTGCGGACACTTATGGAGTCGCAGTTTGCAGCAAAATGTTGTGCTATGTTTGCACTTCAAGTGCATACTAATTAGGAGATGATGCCATTTGCGCCAGGGTGTTTTTGAAGCCCCTATAGTCGGCCTACTTTTTTGAGCATTTTGCCTTGGTCCCCCCTTGGCAAAATCTCAGAAAATGGCCGATTTAGGTGTCCTTGCCAAATTTGTCATAACTCGGCTCTGCGGACACTTATGGAGCCGCAGTTTGCAGCAAAATGTTGTGCTATGTTTGCACTTCAAGTGCATACTAATTAGGAGATGATGCCATTTGCGCCAGGGTGTTTTTGAAGCCCCTATAGTCGGCCTACTTTTTTGAGCATTTTGCCTTGGTCCCCCCTTGGCAAAATCTCAGAAAATGGCCGATTTAGGTGTCCTTGCCAAATTTGTCATAACTCGGCTCTGCGGACACTTATGGAGCCGCAGTTTGCAGCAAAATGTTGTGCTATGTTTGCACTTCAAGTGCATACTAATTAGGAGATGATGCCATTTGCGCCAGGGTGTTTTTGAAGCCCCTATAGTCGGCCTACTTTTTTGAGCATTTTGCCTTGGTCCCCCCTTGGCAAAATCTCAGAAAATGGCCGATTTAGGTGTCCTTGCCAAATTTGTCATAACTCGGCTCTGCGGACACTTATGGAGCCGCAGTTTGCAGCAAAATGTTGTGCTATGTTTGCACTTCAAGTGCATACTAATTAGGAGATGATGCCATTTGCGCCAGGGTGTTTTTGAAGCCCCTATAGTCGGCCTACTTTTTTGAGCATTTTGCCTTGGTCCCCCCTTGGCAAAATCTCAGAAAATGGCCGATTTAGGTGTCCTTGCCAAATTTGTCATAACTCGGCTCTGCGGACACTTATGGAGCCGCAGTTTGCAGCAAAATGTTGTGCTATGTTTGCACTTCAAGTGCATACTAATTAGGAGATGATGCCATTTGCGCCAGGGTGTTTTTGAAGCCCCTATAGTCGGCCTACTTTTTTGAGCATTTTGCCTTGGTCCCCCCTTGGCAAAATCTCAGAAAATGGCCGATTTAGGTGTCCTTGCCAAATTTGTCATAACTCGGCTCTGCGGACACTTATGGAGCCGCAGTTTGCAGCAAAATGTTGTGCTATGTTTGCACTTCAAGTGCATACTAATTAGGAGATGATGCCATTTGCGCCAGGGTGTTTTTGAAGCCCCTATAGTCGGCCTACTTTTTTGAGCATTTTGCCTTGGTCCCCCCTTGGCAAAATCTCAGAAAATGGCCGATTTAGGTGTCCTTGCCAAATTTGTCATAACTCGGCTCTGCGGACACTTATGGAGCCGCAGTTTGCAGCAAAATGTTGTGCTATGTTTGCACTTCAAGTGCATACTAATTAGGAGATGATGCCATTTGCGCCAGGGTGTTTTTGAAGCCCCTATAGTCGGCCTACTTTTTTGAGCATTTTGCCTTGGTCCCCCCTTGGCAAAATCTCAGAAAATGGCCGATTTAGGTGTCCTTGCCAAATTTGTCATAACTCGGCTCTGCGGACACTTATGGAGCCGCAGTTTGCAGCAAAATGTTGTGCTATGTTTGCACTTCAAGTGCATACTAATTAGGAGATGATGCCATTTGCGCCAGGGTGTTTTTGAAGCCCCTATAGTCGGCCTACTTTTTTGAGCATTTTGCCTTGGTCCCCCCTTGGCAAAATCTCAGAAAATGGCCGATTTAGGTGTCCTTGCCAAATTTGTCATAACTCGGCTCTGCGGACACTTATGGAGCCGCAGTTTGCAGCAAAATGTTGTGCTATGTTTGCACTTCAAGTGCATACTAATTAGGAGATGATGCCATTTGCGCCAGGGTGTTTTTGAAGCCCCTATAGTCGGCCTACTTTTTTGAGCATTTTGCCTTGGTCCCCCCTTGGCAAAATCTCAGAAAATGGCCGATTTAGGTGTCCTTGCCAAATTTGTCATAACTCGGCTCTGCGGACACTTATGGAGCCGCAGTTTGCAGCAAAATGTTGTGCTATGTTTGCACTTCAAGTGCATACTAATTAGGAGATGATGCCATTTGCGCCAGGGTGTTTTTGAAGCCCCTATAGTCGGCCTACTTTTTTGAGCATTTTGCCTTGGTCCCCCCTTGGCAAAATCTCAGAAAATGGCCGATTTAGGTGTCCTTGCCAAATTTGTCATAACTCGGCTCTGCGGACACTTATGGAGCCGCAGTTTGCAGCAAAATGTTGTGCTATGTTTGCACTTCAAGTGCATACTAATTAGGAGATGATGCCATTTGCGCCAGGGTGTTTTTGAAGCCCCTATAGTCGGCCTACTTTTTTGAGCATTTTGCCTTGGTCCCCCCTTGGCAAAATCTCAGAAAATGGCCGATTTAGGTGTCCTTGCCAAATTTGTCATAACTCGGCTCTGCGGACACTTATGGAGCCGCAGTTTGCAGCAAAATGTTGTGCTATGTTTGCACTTCAAGTGCATACTAATTAGGAGATGATGCCATTTGCGCCAGGGTGTTTTTGAAGCCCCTATAGTCGGCCTACTTTTTTGAGCATTTTGCCTTGGTCCCCCCTTGGCAAAATCTCAGAAAATGGCCGATTTAGGTGTCCTTGCCAAATTTGTCATAACTCGGCTCTGCGGACACTTATGGAGCCGCAGTTTGCAGCAAAATGTTGTGCTATGTTTGCACTTCAAGTGCATACTAATTAGGAGATGATGCCATTTGCGCCAGGGTGTTTTTGAAGCCCCTATAGTCGGCCTACTTTTTTGAGCATTTTGCCTTGGTCCCCCCTTGGCAAAATCTCAGAAAATGGCCGATTTAGGTGTCCTTGCCAAATTTGTCATAACTCGGCTCTGCGGACACTTATGGAGCCGCAGTTTGCAGCAAAATGTTGTGCTATGTTTGCACTTCAAGTGCATACTAATTAGGAGATGATGCCATTTGCGCCAGGGTGTTTTTGAAGCCCCTATAGTCGGCCTACTTTTTTGAGCATTTTGCCTTGGTCCCCCCTTGGCAAAATCTCAGAAAATGGCCGATTTAGGTGTCCTTGCCAAATTTGTCATAACTCGGCTCTGCGGACACTTATGGAGCCGCAGTTTGCAGCAAAATGTTGTGCTATGTTTGCACTTCAAGTGCATACTAATTAGGAGATGATGCCATTTGCGCCAGGGTGTTTTTGAAGCCCCTATAGTCGGCCTACTTTTTTGAGCATTTTGCCTTGGTCCCCCCTTGGCAAAATCTCAGAAAATGGCCGATTTAGGTGTCCTTGCCAAATTTGTCATAACTCGGCTCTGCGGACACTTATGGAGCCGCCGTTTGCAGCAAAATGTTGTGCTATGTTTGCACTTCAAGTGCATACTAATTAGGAGATGATGCCATTTGCGCCAGGGTGTTTTTGAAGCCCCTATAGTCGGCCTACTTTTTTGAGCATTTTGCCTTGGTCCCCCCTTGGCAAAATCTCAGAAAATGGCCGATTTAGGTGTCCTTGCCAAATTTGTCATAACTCGGCTCTGCGGACACTTATGGAGCCGCCGTTTGCAGCAAAATGTTGTGCTATGTTTGCACTTCAAGTGCATACTAATTAGGAGATGATGCCATTTGCGCCAGGGTGTTTTTGAAGCCCCTATAGTCGGCCTACTTTTTTGAGCATTTTGCCTTGGTCCCCCCTTGGCAAAATCTCAGAAAATGGCCGATTTAGGTGTCCTTGCCAAATTTGTCATAACTCGGCTCTGCGGACACTTATGGAGCCGCAGTTTGCAGCAAAATGTTGTGCTATGTTTGCACTTCAAGTGCATACTAATTAGGAGATGATGCCATTTGCGCCAGGGTGTTTTTGAAGCCCCTATAGTCGGCCTACTTTTTTGAGCATTTTGCCTTGGTCCCCCCTTGGCAAAATCTCAGAAAATGGCCGATTTAGGTGTCCTTGCCAAATTTGTCATAACTCGGCTCTGCGGACACTTATGGAGCCGCAGTTTGCAGCAAAATGTTGTGCTATGTTTGCACTTCAAGTGCATACTAATTAGGAGATGATGCCATTTGCGCCAGGGTGTTTTTGAAGCCCCTATAGTCGGCCTACTTTTTTGAGCATTTTGCCTTGGTCCCCCCTTGGCAAAATCTCAGAAAATGGCCGATTTAGGTGTCCTTGCCAAATTTGTCATAACTCGGCTCTGCGGACACTTATGGAGCCGCAGTTTGCAGCAAAATGTTGTGCTATGTTTGCACTTCAAGTGCATACTAATTAGGAGATGATGCCATTTGCGCCAGGGTGTTTTTGAAGCCCCTATAGTCGGCCTACTTTTTTGAGCATTTTGCCTTGGTCCCCCCTTGGCAAAATCTCAGAAAATGGCCGATTTAGGTGTCCTTGCCAAATTTGTCATAACTCGGCTCTGCGGACACTTATGGAGCCGCAGTTTGCAGCAAAATGTTGTGCTATGTTTGCACTTCAAGTGCATACTAATTAGGAGATGATGCCATTTGCGCCAGGGTGTTTTTGAAGCCCCTATAGTCGGCCTACTTTTTTGAGCATTTTGCCTTGGTCCCCCCTTGGCAAAATCTCAGAAAATGGCCGATTTAGGTGTCCTTGCCAAATTTGTCATAACTCGGCTCTGCGGACACTTATGGAGCCGCAGTTTGCAGCAAAATGTTGTGCTATGTTTGCACTTCAAGTGCATACTAATTAGGAGATGATGCCATTTGCGCCAGGGTGTTTTTGAAGCCCCTATAGTCGGCCTACTTTTTTGAGCATTTTGCCTTGGTCCCCCCTTGGCAAAATCTCAGAAAATGGCCGATTTAGGTGTCCTTGCCAAATTTGTCATAACTCGGCTCTGCGGACACTTATGGAGCCGCAGTTTGCAGCAAAATGTTGTGCTATGTTTGCACTTCAAGTGCATACTAATTAGGAGATGATGCCATTTGCGCCAGGGTGTTTTTGAAGCCCCTATAGTCGGCCTACTTTTTTGAGCATTTTGCCTTGGTCCCCCCTTGGCAAAATCTCAGAAAATGGCCGATTTAGGTGTCCTTGCCAAATTTGTCATAACTCGGCTCTGCGGACACTTATGGAGCCGCAGTTTGCAGCAAAATGTTGTGCTATGTTTGCACTTCAAGTGCATACTAATTAGGAGATGATGCCATTTGCGCCAGGGTGTTTTTGAAGCCCCTATAGTCGGCCTACTTTTTTGAGCATTTTGCCTTGGTCCCCCCTTGGCAAAATCTCAGAAAATGGCCGATTTAGGTGTCCTTGCCAAATTTGTCATAACTCGGCTCTGCGGACACTTATGGAGCCGCAGTTTGCAGCAAAATGTTGTGCTATGTTTGCACTTCAAGTGCATACTAATTAGGAGATGATGCCATTTGCGCCAGGGTGTTTTTGAAGCCCCTATAGTCGGCCTACTTTTTTGAGCATTTTGCCTTGGTCCCCCCTTGGCAAAATCTCAGAAAATGGCCGATTTAGGTGTCCTTGCCAAATTTGTCATAACTCGGCTCTGCGGACACTTATGGAGCCGCAGTTTGCAGCAAAATGTTGTGCTATGTTTGCACTTCAAGTGCATACTAATTAGGAGATGATGCCATTTGCGCCAGGGTGTTTTTGAAGCCCCTATAGTCGGCCTACTTTTTTGAGCATTTTGCCTTGGTCCCCCCTTGGCAAAATCTCAGAAAATGGCCGATTTAGGTGTCCTTGCCAAATTTGTCATAACTCGGCTCTGCGGACACTTATGGAGCCGCAGTTTGCAGCAAAATGTTGTGCTATGTTTGCACTTCAAGTGCATACTAATTAGGAGATGATGCCATTTGCGCCAGGGTGTTTTTGAAGCCCCTATAGTCGGCCTACTTTTTTGAGCATTTTGCCTTGGTCCCCCCTTGGCAAAATCTCAGAAAATGGCCGATTTAGGTGTCCTTGCCAAATTTGTCATAACTCGGCTCTGCGGACACTTATGGAGCCGCAGTTTGCAGCAAAATGTTGTGCTATGTTTGCACTTCAAGTGCATACTAATTAGGAGATGATGCCATTTGCGCCAGGGTGTTTTTGAAGCCCCTATAGTCGGCCTACTTTTTTGAGCATTTTGCCTTGGTCCCCCCTTGGCAAAATCTCAGAAAATGGCCGATTTAGGTGTCCTTGCCAAATTTGTCATAACTCGGCTCTGCGGACACTTATGGAGCCGCAGTTTGCAGCAAAATGTTGTGCTATGTTTGCACTTCAAGTGCATACTAATTAGGAGATGATGCCATTTGCGCCAGGGTGTTTTTGAAGCCCCTATAGTCGGCCTACTTTTTTGAGCATTTTGCCTTGGTCCCCCCTTGGCAAAATCTCAGAAAATGGCCGATTTAGGTGTCCTTGCCAAATTTGTCATAACTCGGCTCTGCGGACACTTATGGAGCCGCAGTTTGCAGCAAAATGTTGTGCTATGTTTGCACTTCAAGTGCATACTAATTAGGAGATGATGCCATTTGCGCCAGGGTGTTTTTGAAGCCCCTATAGTCGGCCTACTTTTTTGAGCATTTTGCCTTGGTCCCCCCTTGGCAAAATCTCAGAAAATGGCCGATTTAGGTGTCCTTGCCAAATTTGTCATAACTCGGCTCTGCGGACACTTATGGAGCCGCCGTTTGCAGCAAAATGTTGTGCTATGTTTGCACTTCAAGTGCATACTAATTAGGAGATGATGCCATTTGCGCCAGGGTGTTTTTGAAGCCCCTATAGTCGGCCTACTTTTTTGAGCATTTTGCCTTGGTCCCCCCTTGGCAAAATCTCAGAAAATGGCCGATTTAGGTGTCCTTGCCAAATTTGTCATAACTCGGCTCTGCGGACACTTATGGAGCCGCAGTTTGCAGCAAAATGTTGTGCTATGTTTGCACTTCAAGTGCATACTAATTAGGAGATGATGCCATTTGCGCCAGGGTGTTTTTGAAGCCCCTATAGTCGGCCTACTTTTTTGAGCATTTTGCCTTGGTCCCCCCTTGGCAAAATCTCAGAAAATGGCCGATTTAGGTGTCCTTGCCAAATTTGTCATAACTCGGCTCTGCGGACACTTATGGAGCCGCCGTTTGCAGCAAAATGTTGTGCTATGTTTGCACTTCAAGTGCATACTAATTAGGAGATGATGCCATTTGCGCCAGGGTGTTTTTGAAGCCCCTATAGTCGGCCTACTTTTTTGAGCATTTTGCCTTGGTCCCCCCTTGGCAAAATCTCAGAAAATGGCCGATTTAGGTGTCCTTGCCAAATTTGTCATAACTCGGCTCTGCGGACACTTATGGAGCCGCCGTTTGCAGCAAAATGTTGTGCTATGTTTGCACTTCAAGTGCATACTAATTAGGAGATGATGCCATTTGCGCCAGGGTGTTTTTGAAGCCCCTATAGTCGGCCTACTTTTTTGAGCATTTTGCCTTGGTCCCCCCTTGGCAAAATCTCAGAAAATGGCCGATTTAGGTGTCCTTGCCAAATTTGTCATAACTCGGCTCTGCGGACACTTATGGAGCCGCAGTTTGCAGCAAAATGTTGTGCTATGTTTGCACTTCAAGTGCATACTAATTAGGAGATGATGCCATTTGCGCCAGGGTGTTTTTGAAGCCCCTATAGTCGGCCTACTTTTTTGAGCATTTTGCCTTGGTCCCCCCTTGGCAAAATCTCAGAAAATGGCCGATTTAGGTGTCCTTGCCAAATTTGTCATAACTCGGCTCTGCGGACACTTATGGAGCCGCAGTTTGCAGCAAAATGTTGTGCTATGTTTGCACTTCAAGTGCATACTAATTAGGAGATGATGCCATTTGCGCCAGGGTGTTTTTGAAGCCCCTATAGTCGGCCTACTTTTTTGAGCATTTTGCCTTGGTCCCCCCTTGGCAAAATCTCAGAAAATGGCCGATTTAGGTGTCCTTGCCAAATTTGTCATAACTCGGCTCTGCGGACACTTATGGAGCCGCAGTTTGCAGCAAAATGTTGTGCTATGTTTGCACTTCAAGTGCATACTAATTAGGAGATGATGCCATTTGCGCCAGGGTGTTTTTGAAGCCCCTATAGTCGGCCTACTTTTTTGAGCATTTTGCCTTGGTCCCCCCTTGGCAAAATCTCAGAAAATGGCCGATTTAGGTGTCCTTGCCAAATTTGTCATAACTCGGCTCTGCGGACACTTATGGAGCCGCAGTTTGCAGCAAAATGTTGTGCTATGTTTGCACTTCAAGTGCATACTAATTAGGAGATGATGCCATTTGCGCCAGGGTGTTTTTGAAGCCCCTATAGTCGGCCTACTTTTTTGAGCATTTTGCCTTGGTCCCCCCTTGGCAAAATCTCAGAAAATGGCCGATTTAGGTGTCCTTGCCAAATTTGTCATAACTCGGCTCTGCGGACACTTATGGAGCCGCAGTTTGCAGCAAAATGTTGTGCTATGTTTGCACTTCAAGTGCATACTAATTAGGAGATGATGCCATTTGCGCCAGGGTGTTTTTGAAGCCCCTATAGTCGGCCTACTTTTTTGAGCATTTTGCCTTGGTCCCCCCTTGGCAAAATCTCAGAAAATGGCCGATTTAGGTGTCCTTGCCAAATTTGTCATAACTCGGCTCTGCGGACACTTATGGAGCCGCAGTTTGCAGCAAAATGTTGTGCTATGTTTGCACTTCAAGTGCATACTAATTAGGAGATGATGCCATTTGCGCCAGGGTGTTTTTGAAGCCCCTATAGTCGGCCTACTTTTTTGAGCATTTTGCCTTGGTCCCCCCTTGGCAAAATCTCAGAAAATGGCCGATTTAGGTGTCCTTGCCAAATTTGTCATAACTCGGCTCTGCGGACACTTATGGAGCCGCAGTTTGCAGCAAAATGTTGTGCTATGTTTGCACTTCAAGTGCATACTAATTAGGAGATGATGCCATTTGCGCCAGGGTGTTTTTGAAGCCCCTATAGTCGGCCTACTTTTTTGAGCATTTTGCCTTGGTCCCCCCTTGGCAAAATCTCAGAAAATGGCCGATTTAGGTGTCCTTGCCAAATTTGTCATAACTCGGCTCTGCGGACACTTATGGAGCCGCAGTTTGCAGCAAAATGTTGTGCTATGTTTGCACTTCAAGTGCATACTAATTAGGAGATGATGCCATTTGCGCCAGGGTGTTTTTGAAGCCCCTATAGTCGGCCTACTTTTTTGAGCATTTTGCCTTGGTCCCCCCTTGGCAAAATCTCAGAAAATGGCCGATTTAGGTGTCCTTGCCAAATTTGTCATAACTCGGCTCTGCGGACACTTATGGAGCCGCAGTTTGCAGCAAAATGTTGTGCTATGTTTGCACTTCAAGTGCATACTAATTAGGAGATGATGCCATTTGCGCCAGGGTGTTTTTGAAGCCCCTATAGTCGGCCTACTTTTTTGAGCATTTTGCCTTGGTCCCCCCTTGGCAAAATCTCAGAAAATGGCCGATTTAGGTGTCCTTGCCAAATTTGTCATAACTCGGCTCTGCGGACACTTATGGAGCCGCAGTTTGCAGCAAAATGTTGTGCTATGTTTGCACTTCAAGTGCATACTAATTAGGAGATGATGCCATTTGCGCCAGGGTGTTTTTGAAGCCCCTATAGTCGGCCTACTTTTTTGAGCATTTTGCCTTGGTCCCCCCTTGGCAAAATCTCAGAAAATGGCCGATTTAGGTGTCCTTGCCAAATTTGTCATAACTCGGCTCTGCGGACACTTATGGAGCCGCAGTTTGCAGCAAAATGTTGTGCTATGTTTGCACTTCAAGTGCATACTAATTAGGAGATGATGCCATTTGCGCCAGGGTGTTTTTGAAGCCCCTATAGTCGGCCTACTTTTTTGAGCATTTTGCCTTGGTCCCCCCTTGGCAAAATCTCAGAAAATGGCCGATTTAGGTGTCCTTGCCAAATTTGTCATAACTCGGCTCTGCGGACACTTATGGAGCCGCAGTTTGCAGCAAAATGTTGTGCTATGTTTGCACTTCAAGTGCATACTAATTAGGAGATGATGCCATTTGCGCCAGGGTGTTTTTGAAGCCCCTATAGTCGGCCTACTTTTTTGAGCATTTTGCCTTGGTCCCCCCTTGGCAAAATCTCAGAAAATGGCCGATTTAGGTGTCCTTGCCAAATTTGTCATAACTCGGCTCTGCGGACACTTATGGAGCCGCAGTTTGCAGCAAAATGTTGTGCTATGTTTGCACTTCAAGTGCATACTAATTAGGAGATGATGCCATTTGCGCCAGGGTGTTTTTGAAGCCCCTATAGTCGGCCTACTTTTTTGAGCATTTTGCCTTGGTCCCCCCTTGGCAAAATCTCAGAAAATGGCCGATTTAGGTGTCCTTGCCAAATTTGTCATAACTCGGCTCTGCGGACACTTATGGAGCCGCAGTTTGCAGCAAAATGTTGTGCTATGTTTGCACTTCAAGTGCATACTAATTAGGAGATGATGCCATTTGCGCCAGGGTGTTTTTGAAGCCCCTATAGTCGGCCTACTTTTTTGAGCATTTTGCCTTGGTCCCCCCTTGGCAAAATCTCAGAAAATGGCCGATTTAGGTGTCCTTGCCAAATTTGTCATAACTCGGCTCTGCGGACACTTATGGAGCCGCAGTTTGCAGCAAAATGTTGTGCTATGTTTGCACTTCAAGTGCATACTAATTAGGAGATGATGCCATTTGCGCCAGGGTGTTTTTGAAGCCCCTATAGTCGGCCTACTTTTTTGAGCATTTTGCCTTGGTCCCCCCTTGGCAAAATCTCAGAAAATGGCCGATTTAGGTGTCCTTGCCAAATTTGTCATAACTCGGCTCTGCGGACACTTATGGAGCCGCAGTTTGCAGCAAAATGTTGTGCTATGTTTGCACTTCAAGTGCATACTAATTAGGAGATGATGCCATTTGCGCCAGGGTGTTTTTGAAGCCCCTATAGTCGGCCTACTTTTTTGAGCATTTTGCCTTGGTCCCCCCTTGGCAAAATCTCAGAAAATGGCCGATTTAGGTGTCCTTGCCAAATTTGTCATAACTCGGCTCTGCGGACACTTATGGAGCCGCAGTTTGCAGCAAAATGTTGTGCTATGTTTGCACTTCAAGTGCATACTAATTAGGAGATGATGCCATTTGCGCCAGGGTGTTTTTGAAGCCCCTATAGTCGGCCTACTTTTTTGAGCATTTTGCCTTGGTCCCCCCTTGGCAAAATCTCAGAAAATGGCCGATTTAGGTGTCCTTGCCAAATTTGTCATAACTCGGCTCTGCGGACACTTATGGAGCCGCAGTTTGCAGCAAAATGTTGTGCTATGTTTGCACTTCAAGTGCATACTAATTAGGAGATGATGCCATTTGCGCCAGGGTGTTTTTGAAGCCCCTATAGTCGGCCTACTTTTTTGAGCATTTTGCCTTGGTCCCCCCTTGGCAAAATCTCAGAAAATGGCCGATTTAGGTGTCCTTGCCAAATTTGTCATAACTCGGCTCTGCGGACACTTATGGAGCCGCAGTTTGCAGCAAAATGTTGTGCTATGTTTGCACTTCAAGTGCATACTAATTAGGAGATGATGCCATTTGCGCCAGGGTGTTTTTGAAGCCCCTATAGTCGGCCTACTTTTTTGAGCATTTTGCCTTGGTCCCCCCTTGGCAAAATCTCAGAAAATGGCCGATTTAGGTGTCCTTGCCAAATTTGTCATAACTCGGCTCTGCGGACACTTATGGAGCCGCAGTTTGCAGCAAAATGTTGTGCTATGTTTGCACTTCAAGTGCATACTAATTAGGAGATGATGCCATTTGCGCCAGGGTGTTTTTGAAGCCCCTATAGTCGGCCTACTTTTTTGAGCATTTTGCCTTGGTCCCCCCTTGGCAAAATCTCAGAAAATGGCCGATTTAGGTGTCCTTGCCAAATTTGTCATAACTCGGCTCTGCGGACACTTATGGAGCCGCAGTTTGCAGCAAAATGTTGTGCTATGTTTGCACTTCAAGTGCATACTAATTAGGAGATGATGCCATTTGCGCCAGGGTGTTTTTGAAGCCCCTATAGTCGGCCTACTTTTTTGAGCATTTTGCCTTGGTCCCCCCTTGGCAAAATCTCAGAAAATGGCCGATTTAGGTGTCCTTGCCAAATTTGTCATAACTCGGCTCTGCGGACACTTATGGAGCCGCAGTTTGCAGCAAAATGTTGTGCTATGTTTGCACTTCAAGTGCATACTAATTAGGAGATGATGCCATTTGCGCCAGGGTGTTTTTGAAGCCCCTATAGTCGGCCTACTTTTTTGAGCATTTTGCCTTGGTCCCCCCTTGGCAAAATCTCAGAAAATGGCCGATTTAGGTGTCCTTGCCAAATTTGTCATAACTCGGCTCTGCGGACACTTATGGAGCCGCAGTTTGCAGCAAAATGTTGTGCTATGTTTGCACTTCAAGTGCATACTAATTAGGAGATGATGCCATTTGCGCCAGGGTGTTTTTGAAGCCCCTATAGTCGGCCTACTTTTTTGAGCATTTTGCCTTGGTCCCCCCTTGGCAAAATCTCAGAAAATGGCCGATTTAGGTGTCCTTGCCAAATTTGTCATAACTCGGCTCTGCGGACACTTATGGAGCCGCAGTTTGCAGCAAAATGTTGTGCTATGTTTGCACTTCAAGTACATACTAATTAGGAGATGATGCCATTTGCGCCAGGGTGTTTTTGAAGCCCCTATAGTCGGCCTACTTTTTTGAGCATTTTGCCTTGGTCCCCCTTTGGCAAAATCTCAGAAAATGGCCGATTTAGGTGTCCTTGCCAAATTTGTCATAACTCGGCTCTGCGGACACTTATGGAGCCGCAGTTTGCAGCAAAATGTTGTGCTATGTTTGCACTTCAAGTGCATACTAATTAGGAGATGATGCCATTTGCGCCAGGGTGTTTTTGAAGCCCCTATAGTCGGCCTACTTTTTTGAGCATTTTGCCTTGGTCCCCCCTTGGCAAAATCTCAGAAAATGGCCGATTTAGGTGTCCTTGCCAAATTTGTCATAACTCGGCTCTGCGGACACTTATGGAGCCGCAGTTTGCAGCAAAATGTTGTGCTATGTTTGCACTTCAAGTGCATACTAATTAGGAGATGATGCCATTTGCGCCAGGGTGTTTTTGAAGCCCCTATAGTCGGCCTACTTTTTTGAGCATTTTGCCTTGGTCCCCCCTTGGCAAAATCTCAGAAAATGGCCGATTTAGGTGTCCTTGCCAAATTTGTCATAACTCGGCTCTGCGGACACTTATGGAGCCGCAGTTTGCAGCAAAATGTTGTGCTATGTTTGCACTTCAAGTGCATACTAATTAGGAGATGATGCCATTTGCGCCAGGGTGTTTTTGAAGCCCCTATAGTCGGCCTACTTTTTTGAGCATTTTGCCTTGGTCCCCCCTTGGCAAAATCTCAGAAAATGGCCGATTTAGGTGTCCTTGCCAAATTTGTCATAACTCGGCTCTGCGGACACTTATGGAGCCGCAGTTTGCAGCAAAATGTTGTGCTGTATTTGCACTTCAAGTGCATACTAATTAGGAGATGATGCCATTTGCGCCAGGGTGTTTTTGAAGCCCCTATAGTCGATCTACTTTTTTGAGCATTTTGCCTTGGTCCCCCCTTGGCAAAATCTCAGAAAATGGCCGATTTAGGTGTCCTTGCCAAATTTGTCATAACTCGGCTCTGCGGACACTTATGGAGCCGCAGTTTGCAGCAAAATGTTGTGCTATGTTTGCACTTCAAGTGCATACTAATTAGGAGATGATGCCATTTGCGCCAGGGTGTTTTTGAAGCCCCTATAGTCGGCCTACTTTTTTGAGCATTTTGCCTTGGTCCCCCCTTGGCAAAATCTCAGAAAATGGCCGATTTAGGTGTCCTTGCCAAATTTGTCATAACTCGGCTCTGCGGACACTTATGGAGCCGCAGTTTGCAGCAAAATGTTGTGCTATGTTTGCACTTCAAGTGCATACTAATTAGGAGATGATGCCATTTGCGCCAGGGTGTTTTTTAAGCCCCTATAGTCGGCCTACTTTTTTGAGCATTTTGCCTTGGTCCCCCCTTGGCAAAATCTCAGAAAATGGCCGATTTAGGTGTCCTTGCCAAATTTGTCATAACTCGGCTCTGCGGACACTTATGGAGCCGCAGTTTGCAGCAAAATGTTGTGCTGTGTTTGCACTTCAAGTGCATACTAATTAGGAGATGATGCCATTTGCGCCAGGGTGTTTTTGAAGCCCCTATAGTCGATCTACGTTTTTGAGCATTTTGCCTTGGTCCCCCCTTGGCAAAATCTCAGAAAATGGCCGATTTAGGTGTCCTTGCCAAATTTGTCATAACTCGGCTCTGCGGACACTTATGGAGCCGCAGTTTGCAGCAAAATGTTGTGCTATGTTTGCACTTCAAGTGCATACTAATTAGGAGATGATGCCATTTGCGCCAGGGTGTTTTTGAAGCCCCTATAATCGGCCTACTTTTTTGAGCATTTTGCCTTGGTCCCCCCTTGGCAAAATCTCAGAAAAGCCGATTTAGGTGTCCTTGCCAAATTTGTCATAACTCGGCTCTGCGGACACTTATGGAGCCGCAGTTTGCAGCAAAATGTTGTGCTATGTTTGCACTTCAAGTGCATACTAATTAGGAGATGATGCCATTTGCGCCAGGGTGTTTTTTAAGCCCCTATAGTCGACCTACTTTTTTGAGCATTTTGCCTTGGTCCCCCCTTGGCAAAATCTCAGAAAATGGCCGATTTAGGTGTCCTTGCCAAATTTGTCATAACTCGGCTCTGCGGACACTTATGGAGCCGCAGTTTGCAGCAAAATGTTGTGCTATGTTTGCACTTCAAGTGCATACTAATTAGGAGATGATGCCATTTGCGCCAGGGTGTTTTTGAAGCCCCTATAGTCGGCCTACTTTTTTGAGCATTTTGCCTTGGTCCCCCCTTGGCAAAATCTCAGAAAATGGCCGATTTAGGTGTCCTTGCCAAATTTGTCATAACTCGGCTCTGCGGACACTTATGGAGCCGCAGTTTGCAGCAAAATGTTGTGCTATGTTTGCACTTCAAGTGCATACTAATTAGGAGATGATGCCATTTGCGCCAGGGTGTTTTTGAAGCCCCTATAGTCGGCCTACTTTTTTGAGCATTTTGCCTTGGTCCCCCCTTGGCAAAATCTCAGAAAATGGCCGATTTAGGTGTCCTTGCCAAATTTGTCATAACTCGGCTCTGCGGACACTTATGGAGCCGCAGTTTGCAGCAAAATGTTGTGCTATGTTTGCACTTCAAGTGCATACTAATTAGGAGATGATGCCATTTGCGCCAGGGTGTTTTTGAAGCCCCTATAGTCGGCCTACTTTTTTGAGCATTTTGCCTTGGTCCCCCCTTGGCAAAATCTCAGAAAATGGCCGATTTAGGTGTCCTTGCCAAATTTGTCATAACTCGGCTCTGCGGACACTTATGGAGCCGCAGTTTGCAGCAAAATGTTGTGCTATGTTTGCACTTCAAGTGCATACTAATTAGGAGATGATGCCATTTGCGCCAGGGTGTTTTTGAAGCCCCTATAGTCGGCCTACTTTTTTGAGCATTTTGCCTTGGTCCCCCCTTGGCAAAATCTCAGAAAATGGCCGATTTAGGTGTCCTTGCCAAATTTGTCATAACTCGGCTCTGCGGACACTTATGGAGCCGCAGTTTGCAGCAAAATGTTGTGCTATGTTTGCACTTCAAGTGCATACTAATTAGGAGATGATGCCATTTGCGCCAGGGTGTTTTTGAAGCCCCTATAGTCGGCCTACTTTTTTGAGCATTTTGCCTTGGTCCCCCCTTGGCAAAATCTCAGAAAATGGCCGATTTAGGTGTCCTTGCCAAATTTGTCATAACTCGGCTCTGCGGACACTTATGGAGCCGCAGTTTGCAGCAAAATGTTGTGCTATGTTTGCACTTCAAGTGCATACTAATTAGGAGATGATGCCATTTGCGCCAGGGTGTTTTTGAAGCCCCTATAGTCGGCCTACTTTTTTGAGCATTTTGCCTTGGTCCCCCCTTGGCAAAATCTCAGAAAATGGCCGATTTAGGTGTCCTTGCCAAATTTGTCATAACTCGGCTCTGCGGACACTTATGGAGCCGCAGTTTGCAGCAAAATGTTGTGCTATGTTTGCACTTCAAGTGCATACTAATTAGGAGATGATGCCATTTTCGCCAGGGTGTTTTTGAAGCCCCTATAGTCGGCCTACTTTTTTGAGCATTTTGCCTTGGTCCCCCCTTGGCAAAATCTCAGAAAATGGCCGATTTAGGTGTCCTTGCCAAATTTGTCATAACTCGGCTCTGCGGACACTTATGGAGCCGCAGTTTGCAGCAAAATGTTGTGCTATGTTTGCACTTCAAGTGCATACTAATTAGGAGATGATGCCATTTGCGACAGGGTGTTTTTGAAGCCCCTATAGTCGGCCTACTTTTTTGAGCATTTTGCCTTGGTCCCCCCTTGGCAAAATCTCAGAAAATGGCCGATTTAGGTGTCCTTGCCAAATTTGTCATAACTCGGCTCTGCGGACACTTATGGAGCCGCAGTTTGCAGCAAAATGTTGTGCTATGTTTGCACTTCAAGTGCATACTAATTAGGAGATGATGCCATTTGCGCCAGGGTGTTTTTGAAGCCCCTATAGTCGGCCTACTTTTTTGAGCATTTTGCCTTGGTCCCCCCTTGGCAAAATCTCAGAAAATGGCCGATTTAGGTGTCCTTGCCAAATTTGTCATAACTCGGCTCTGCGGACACTTATGGAGCCGCAGTTTGCAGCAAAATGTTGTGCTATGTTTGCACTTCAAGTGCATACTAATTAGGAGATGATGCCATTTGCGCCAGGGTGTTTTTGAAGCCCCTATAGTCGGCCTACTTTTTTGAGCATTTTGCCTTGGTCCCCCCTTGGCAAAATCTCAGAAAATGGCCGATTTAGGTGTCCTTGCCAAATTTGTCATAACTCGGCTCTGCGGACACTTATGGAGCCGCAGTTTGCAGCAAAATGTTGTGCTATGTTTGCACTTCAAGTGCATACTAATTAGGAGATGATGCCATTTGCGCCAGGGTGTTTTTGAAGCCCCTATAGTCGGCCTACTTTTTTGAGCATTTTGCCTTGGTCCCCCCTTGGCAAAATCTCAGAAAATGGCCGATTTAGGTGTCCTTGCCAAATTTGTCATAACTCGGCTCTGCGGACACTTATGGAGCCGCAGTTTGCAGCAAAATGTTGTGCTATGTTTGCACTTCAAGTGCATACTAATTAGGAGATGATGCCATTTGCGCCAGGGTGTTTTTGAAGCCCCTATAGTCGACCTACTTTTTTGAGCATTTTGCCTTGGTCCCCCCTTGGCAAAATCTCAGAAAATGGCCGATTTAGGTGTCCTTGCCAAATTTGTCATAACTCGGCTCTGCGGACACTTATGGAGCCGCAGTTTGCAGCAAAATGTTGTGCTATGTTTGCACTTCAAGTGCATACTAATTAGGAGATGATGCCATTTGCGCCAGGGTGTTTTTGAAGCCCCTATAGTCGGCCTACTTTTTTGAGCATTTTGCCTTGGTCCCCCCTTGGCAAAATCTCAGAAAATGGCCGATTTAGGTGTCCTTGCCAAATTTGTCATAACTCGGCTCTGCGGACACTTATGGAGCCGCAGTTTGCAGCAAAATGTTGTGCTATGTTTGCACTTCAAGTGCATACTAATTAGGAGATGATGCCATTTGCGCCAGGGTGTTTTTGAAGCCCCTATAGTCGGCCTACTTTTTTGAGCATTTTGCCTTGGTCCCCCCTTGGCAAAATCTCAGAAAATGGCCGATTTAGGTGTCCTTGCCAAATTTGTCATAACTCGGCTCTGCGGACACTTATGGAGCCGCAGTTTGCAGCAAAATGTTGTGCTATGTTTGCACTTCAAGTGCATACTAATTAGGAGATGATGCCATTTGCGCCAGGGTGTTTTTGAAGCCCCTATAGTCGGCCTACTTTTTTGAGCATTTTGCCTTGGTCCCCCCTTGGCAAAATCTCAGAAAATGGCCGATTTAGGTGTCCTTGCCAAATTTGTCATAACTCGGCTCTGCGGACACTTATGGAGCCGCAGTTTGCAGCAAAATGTTGTGCTATGTTTGCACTTCAAGTGCATACTAATTAGGAGATGATGCCATTTGCGCCAGGGTGTTTTTGAAGCCCCTATAGTCGGCCTACTTTTTTGAGCATTTTGCCTTGGTCCCCCCTTGGCAAAATCTCAGAAAATGGCCGATTTAGGTGTCCTTGCCAAATTTGTCATAACTCGGCTCTGCGGACACTTATGGAGCCGCAGTTTGCAGCAAAATGTTGTGCTATGTTTGCACTTCAAGTGCATACTAATTAGGAGATGATGCCATTTGCGCCAGGGTGTTTTTGAAGCCCCTATAGTCGGCCTACTTTTTTGAGCATTTTGCCTTGGTCCCCCCTTGGCAAAATCTCAGAAAATGGCCGATTTAGGTGTCCTTGCCAAATTTGTCATAACTCGGCTCTGCGGACACTTATGGAGCCGCAGTTTGCAGCAAAATGTTGTGCTATGTTTGCACTTCAAGTGCATACTAATTAGGAGATGATGCCATTTGCGCCAGGGTGTTTTTGAAGCCCCTATAGTCGGCCTACTTTTTTGAGCATTTTGCCTTGGTCCCCCCTTGGCAAAATCTCAGAAAATGGCCGATTTAGGTGTCCTTGCCAAATTTGTCATAACTCGGCTCTGCGGACACTTATGGAGCCGCAGTTTGCAGCAAAATGTTGTGCTATGTTTGCACTTCAAGTGCATACTGATTAGGAGATGATGCCATTTGCGCCAGGGTGTTTTTGAAGCCCCTATAGTCGGCCTACTTTTTTGAGCATTTTGCCTTGGTCCCCCCTTGGCAAAATCTCAGAAAATGGCCGATTTAGGTGTCCTTGCCAAATTTGTCATAACTCGGCTCTGCGGACACTTATGGAGCCGCAGTTTGCAGCAAAATGTTGTGCTATGTTTGCACTTCAAGTGCATACTAATTAGGAGATGATGCCATTTGCGCCAGGGTGTTTTTGAAGCCCCTATAGTCGGCCTACTTTTTTGAGCATTTTGCCTTGGTCCCCCCTTGGCAAAATCTCAGAAAATGGCCGATTTAGGTGTCCTTGCCAAATTTGTCATAACTCGGCTCTGCGGACACTTATGGAGCCGCAGTTTGCAGCAAAATGTTGTGCTATGTTTGCACTTCAAGTGCATACTAATTAGGAGATGATGCCATTTGCGCCAGGGTGTTTTTGAAGCCCCTATAGTCGGCCTACTTTTTTGAGCATTTTGCCTTGGTCCCCCCTTGGCAAAATCTCAGAAAATGGCCGATTTAGGTGTCCTTGCCAAATTTGTCATAACTCGGCTCTGCGGACACTTATGGAGCCGCAGTTTGCAGCAAAATGTTGTGCTATGTTTGCACTTTAAGTGCATACTAATTAGGAGATGATGCCATTTGCGCCAGGGTGTTTTTGAAGCCCCTATAGTCGGCCTACTTTTTTGAGCATTTTGCCTTGGTCCCCCCTTGGCAAAATCTCAGAAAATGGCCGATTTAGGTGTCCTTGCCAAATTTGTCATAACTCGGCTCTGCGGACACTTATGGAGCCGCAGTTTGCAGCAAAATGTTGTGCTATGTTTGCACTTCAAGTGCATACTAATTAGGAGATGATGCCATTTGCGCCAGGGTGTTTTTGAAGCCCCTATAGTCGGCCTACTTTTTTGAGCATTTTGCCTTGGTCCCCCCTTGGCAAAATCTCAGAAAATGGCCGATTTAGGTGTCCTTGCCAAATTTGTCATAACTCGGCTCTGCGGACACTTATGGAGCCGCAGTTTGCAGCAAAATGTTGTGCTATGTTTGCACTTCAAGTGCATACTAATTAGGAGATGATGCCATTTGCGCCAGTGTGTTTTTGAAGCCCCTATAGTCGGCCTACTTTTTTGAGCATTTTGCCTTGGTCCCCCCTTGGCAAAATCTCAGAAAATGGCCGATTTAGGTGTCCTTGCCAAATTTGTCATAACTCGGCTCTGCGGACACTTATGGAGCCGCAGTTTGCAGCAAAATGTTGTGCTATGTTTGCACTTCAAGTGCATACTAATTAGGAGATGATGCCATTTGCGCCAGGGTGTTTTTGAAGCCCCTATAGTCGGCCTACTTTTTTGAGCATTTTGCCTTGGTCCCCCCTTGGCAAAATCTCAGAAAATGGCCGATTTAGGTGTCCTTGCCAAAGTTGTCATAACTCGGCTCTGCGGACACTTATGGAGCCGCAGTTTGCAGCAAAATGTTGTGCTATGATTGCACTTCAAGTGCATACTAATTAGGAGATGATGCCATTTGCGCCAGGGTGTTTTTGAAGCCCCTATATTCGGCCTACTTTTTTGAGCATTTTGCCTTGGTCCCCCCTTGGCAAAATCTCAGAAAATGGCCGATTTAGGTGTCCTTGCCAAATTTGTCATAACTCGGCTCTGCGGACACTTATGGAGCCGCAGTTTGCAGCAAAATGTTGTGCTATGTTTGCACTTCAAGTGCATACTAATTAGGAGATGATGCCATTTGCGCCAGGGTGTTTTTGAAGCCCCTATAGTCGGCCTACTTTTTTGAGCATTTTGCCTTGGTCCCCCCTTGGCAAAATCTCAGAAAATGGCCGATTTAGGTGTCCTTGCCAAATTTGTCATAACTCGGCTCTGCGGACACTTATGGAGCCGCAGTTTGCAGCAAAATGTTGTGCTATGTTTGCACTTCAAGTGCATACTAATTAGGAGATGATGCCATTTGCGTCAGGGTGTTTTTGAAGCCCCTATAGTCGGCCTACTTTTTTGAGCATTTTGCCTTGGTCCCCCCTTGGCAAAATCTCAGAAAATGGCCGATTTAGGTGTCCTTGCCAAATTTGTCATAACTCGGCTCTGCGGACACTTATGGAGCCGCAGTTTGCAGCAAAATGTTGTGCTATGTTTGCACTTCAAGTGCATACTAATTAGGAGATGATGCCATTTGCGTCAGGGTGTTTTCGAAGCCCCTATAGTCGGCCTACTTTTTTGAGCATTTTGCCTTGGTCCCCCCTTGGCAAAATCTCAGAAAATGGCCGATTTAGGTGTCCTTGCCAAATTTGTCATAACTCGGCTCTGCGGACACTTATGGAGCCGCAGTTTGCAGCAAAATGTTGTGCTATGTTTGCACTTCAAGTGCATACTAATTAGGAGATGATGCCATTTGCGCCAGGGTGTTTTTGAAGCCCCTATAGTCGGCCTACTTTTTTGAGCATTTTGCCTTGGTCCCCCCCTTGCAAAATCTCAGAAAATGGCCGATTTAGGTGTCCTTGCCAAATTTGTCATAACTCGGCTCTGCGGACACTTATGGAGCCGCAGTTTGCAGCAAAATGTTGTGCTATGTTTGCACTTCAAGTGCATACTAATTAGGAGATGATGCCATTTGCGCCAGGGTGTTTTTGAAGCCCCTATAGTCGGCCTACTTTTTTGAGCATTTTGCCTTGGTCCCCCCTTGGCAAAATCTCAGAAAATGGCCGATTTAGGTGTCCTTGCCAAATTTGTCATAACTCGGCTCTGCGGACACTTATGGAGCCGCAGTTTGCAGCAAAATGTTGTGCTATGTTTGCACTTCAAGTGCATACTAATTAGGAGATGATGCCATTTGCGCCAGGGTGTTTTTGAAGCCCCTATAGTCGGCCTACTTTTTTGAGCATTTTGCCTTGGTCCCCCCTTGGCAAAATCTCAGAAAATGGCCGATTTAGGTGTCCTTGCCAAATTTGTCATAACTCGGCTCTGCGGACACTTATGGAGCCGCAGTTTGCAGCAAAATGTTGTGCTATGTTTGCACTTCAAGTGCATACTAATTAGGAGATGATGCCATTTGCGCCAGGGTGTTTTTGAAGCCCCTATAGTCGGCCTACTTTTTTGAGCATTTTGCCTTGGTCCCCCCTTGGCAAAATCTCAGAAAATGGCCGATTTAGGTGTCCTTGCCAAATTTGTCATAACTCGGCTCTGCGGACACTTATGGAGCCGCAGTTTGCAGCAAAATGTTGTGCTATGTTTGCACTTCAAGTGCATACTAATTAGGAGATGATGCCATTTGCGTCAGGGTGTTTTCGAAGCCCCTATAGTCGGCCTACTTTTTTGAGCATTTTGCCTTGGTCCCCCCTTGGCAAAATCTCAGAAAATGGCCGATTTAGGTGTCCTTGCCAAATTTGTCATAACTCGGCTCTGCGGACACTTATGGAGCCGCAGTTTGCAGCAAAATGTTGTGCTATGTTTGCACTTCAAGTGCATACTAATTAGGAGATGATGCCATTTGCGCCAGGGTGTTTTTGAAGCCCCTATAGTCGGCCTACTTTTTTGAGCATTTTGCCTTGGTCCCCCCCTTGCAAAATCTCAGAAAATGGCCGATTTAGGTGTCCTTGCCAAATTTGTCATAACTCGGCTCTGCGGACACTTATGGAGCCGCAGTTTGCAGCAAAATGTTGTGCTATGTTTGCACTTCAAGTGCATACTAATTAGGAGATGATGCCATTTGCGCCAGGGTGTTTTTGAAGCCCCTATAGTCGGCCTACTTTTTTGAGCATTTTGCCTTGGTCCCCCCTTGGCAAAATCTCAGAAAATGGCCGATTTAGGTGTCCTTGCCAAATTTGTCATAACTCGGCTCTGCGGACACTTATGGAGCCGCAGTTTGCAGCAAAATGTTGTGCTATGTTTGCACTTCAAGTGCATACTAATTAGGAGATGATGCCATTTGCGCCAGGGTGTTTTTGAAGCCCCTATAGTCGGCCTACTTTTTTGAGCATTTTGTCTTGGTCCCCCCTTGGCAAAATCTCAGAAAATGGCCGATTTAGGTGTCCTTGCCAAATTTGTCATAACTCGGCTCTGCGGACACTTATGGAGCCGCAGTTTGCAGCAAAATGTTGTGCTATGTTTGCACTTCAAGTGCATACTAATTAGGAGATGATGCCATTTGCGCCAGGGTGTTTTTGAAGCCCCTATAGTCGGCCTACTTTTTTGAGCATTTTGCCTTGGTCCCCCCTTGGCAAAATCTCAGAAAATGGCCGATTTAGGTGTCCTTGCCAAATTTGTCATAACTCGGCTCTGCGGACACTTATGGAGCCGCAGTTTGCAGCAAAATGTTGTGCTATGTTTGCACTTCAAGTGCATACTAATTAGGAGATGATGCCATTTGCGCCAGGGTGTTTTTGAAGCCCCTATAGTCGGCCTACTTTTTTGAGCATTTTGCCTTGGTCCCCCCTTGGCAAAATCTCAGAAAATGGCCGATTTAGGTGTCCTTGCCAAATTTGTCATAACTCGGCTCTGCGGACATTTATGGAGCCGCAGTTTGCAGCAAAATGTTGTGCTATGTTTGCACTTCAAGTGCATACTAATTAGGAGATGATGCCATTTGCGCCAGGGTGTTTTTGAAGCCCCTATAGTCGGCCTACTTTTTTGAGCATTTTGCCTTGGTCCCCCCTTGGCAAAATCTCAGAAAATGGCCGATTTAGGTGTCCTTGCCAAATTTGTCATAACTCGGCTCTGCGGACACTTATGGAGCCGCAGTTTGCAGCAAAATGTTGTGCTATGTTTGCACTTCAAGTGCATACTAATTAGGAGATGATGCCATTTGCGCCAGGGTGTTTTTGAAGCCCCTATAGTCGGCCTACTTTTTTGAGCATTTTGCCTTGGTCCCCCCTTGGCAAAATCTCAGAAAATGGCCGATTTAGGTGTCCTTGCCAAATTTGTCATAACTCGGCTCTGCGGACACTTATGGAGCCGCAGTTTGCAGCAAAATGTTGTGCTATGTTTGCACTTCAAGTGCATACTAATTAGGAGATGATGCCATTTGCGCCAGGGTGTTTTTGAAGCCCCTATAGTCGGCCTACTTTTTTGAGCATTTTGCCTTGGTCCCCCCTTGGCAAAATCTCAGAAAATGGCCGATTTAGGTGTCCTTGCCAAATTTGTCATAACTCGGCTCTGCGGACACTTATGGAGCCGCAGTTTGCAGCAAAATGTTGTGCTATGTTTGCACTTCAAGTGCATACTAATCAGGAGATGATGCCATTTGCGCCAGGGTGTTTTTGAAGCCCCTATAGTCGGCCTACTTTTTTGAGCATTTTGCCTTGGTCCCCCCTTGGCAAAATCTCAGAAAATGGCCGATTTAGGTGTCCTTGCCAAATTTGTCATAACTCGGCTCTGCGGACACTTATGGAGCCGCAGTTTGCAGCAAAATGTTGTGCTATGTTTGCACTTCAAGTGCATACTAATTAGGAGATGATGCCATTTGCGCCAGGGTGTTTTTGAAGCCCCTATAGTCGGCCTACTTTTTTGAGCATTTTGCCTTGGTCCCCCCTTGGCAAAATCTCAGAAAATGGCCGATTTAGGTGTCCTTGCCAAATTTGTCATAACTCGGCTCTGCGGACACTTATGGAGCCGCAGTTTGCAGCAAAATGTTGTGCTATGTTTGCACTTCAAGTGCATACTAATTAGGAGATGATGCCATTTGCGCCAGGGTGTTTTTGAAGCCCCTATAGTCGGCCTACTTTTTTGAGCATTTTGCCTTGGTCCCCCCTTGGCAAAATCTCAGAAAATGGCCGATTTAGGTGTCCTTGCCAAATTTGTCATAACTCGGCTCTGCGGACACTTATGGAGCCGCAGTTTGCAGCAAAATGTTGTGCTATGTTTGCACTTCAAGTGCATACTAATTAGGAGATGATGCCATTTGCGCCAGGGTGTTTTTGAAGCCCCTATAGTCGGCCTACTTTTTTGAGCATTTTGCCTTGGTCCCCCCTTGGCAAAATCTCAGAAAATGGCCGATTTAGGTGTCCTTGCCAAATTTGTCATAACTCGGCTCTGCGGACACTTATGGAGCCGCAGTTTGCAGCAAAATGTTGTGCTATGTTTGCACTTCAAGTGCATACTAATTAGGAGATGATGCCATTTGCGCCAGGGTGTTTTTGAAGCCCCTATAGTCGGCCTACTTTTTTGAGCATTTTGCCTTGGTCCCCCCTTGGCAAAATCTCAGAAAATGGCCGATTTAGGTGTCCTTGCCAAATTTGTCATAACTCGGCTCTGCGGACACTTATGGAGCCGCAGTTTGCAGCAAAATGTTGTGCTATGTTTGCACTTCAAGTGCATACTAATTAGGAGATGATGCCATTTGCGCCAGGGTGTTTTTGAAGCCCCTATAGTCGGCCTACTTTTTTGAGCATTTTGCCTTGGTCCCCCCTTGGCAAAATCTCAGAAAATGGCCGATTTAGGTGTCCTTGCCAAATTTGTCATAACTCGGCTCTGCGGACACTTATGGAGCCGCAGTTTGCAGCAAAATGTTGTGCTATGTTTGCACTTTAAGTGCATACTAATTAGGAGATGATGCCATTTGCGCCAGGGTGTTTTTGAAGCCCCTATAGTCGGCCTACTTTTTTGAGCATTTTGCCTTGGTCCCCCCTTGGCAAAATCTCAGAAAATGGCCGATTTAGGTGTCCTTGCCAAATTTGTCATAACTCGGCTCTGCGGACACTTATGGAGCCGCAGTTTGCAGCAAAATGTTGTGCTATGTTTGCACTTCAAGTGCATACTAATTAGGAGATGATGCCATTTGCGCCAGGGTGTTTTTGAAGCCCCTATAGTCGGCCTACTTTTTTGAGCATTTTGTCTTGGTCCCCCCTTGGCAAAATCTCAGAAAATGGCCGATTTAGGTGTCCTTGCCAAATTTGTCATAACTCGGCTCTGCGGACACTTATGGAGCCGCAGTTTGCAGCAAAATGTTGTGCTATGTTTGCACTTCAAGTGCATACTAATTAGGAGATGATGCCATTTGCGCCAGGGTGTTTTTGAAGCCCCTATAGTCGTTCTACTTTTTTGAGCATTTTGCCTTGGTCCCCCCTTGGCAAAATCTCAGAAAATGGCCGATTTAGGTGTCCTTGCCAAATTTGTCATAACTCGGCTCTGCGGACACTTATGGAGCCGCAGTTTGCAGCAAAATGTTGTGCTATGTTTGCACTTCAAGTGCATACTAATTAAGAGATGATGCCATTTGCGCCAGGGTGTTTTTGAAGCCCCTATAGTCGGCCTACTTTTTTGAGCATTTTGCCTTGGTCCCCCCTTGGCAAAATCTCAGAAAATGGCCGATTTAGGTGTCCTTGCCAAATTTGTCATAACTCGGCTCTGCGGACATTTATGGAGCCGCAGTTTGCAGCAAAATGTTGTGCTATGTTTGCACTTCAAGTGCATACTAATTAGGAGATGATGCCATTTGCGCCAGGGTGTTTTTGAAGCCCCTATAGTCGGCCTACTTTTTTGAGCATTTTGCCTTGGTCCCCCCTTGGCAAAATCTCAGAAAATGGCCGATTTAGGTGTCCTTGCCAAATTTGTCATAACTCGGCTCTGCGGACACTTATGGAGCCGCAGTTTGCAGCAAAATGTTGTGCTATGTTTGCACTTCAAGTGCATACTAATTAGGAGATGATGCCATTTGCGCCAGGGTGTTTTTGAAGCCCCTATAGTCGGCCTACTTTTTTGAGCATTTTGCCTTGGTCCCCCCTTGGCAAAATCTCAGAAAATGGCCGATTTAGGTGTCCTTGCCAAATTTGTCATAACTCGGCTCTGCGGACATTTATGGAGCCGCAGTTTGCAGCAAAATGTTGTGCTATGTTTGCACTTCAAGTGCATACTAATTAGGAGATGATGCCATTTGCGCCAGGGTGTTTTTGAAGCCCCTATAGTCGGCCTACTTTTTTGAGCATTTTGCCTTGGTCCCCCCTTGGCAAAATCTCAGAAAATGGCCGATTTAGGTGTCCTTGCCAAATTTGTCATAACTCGGCTCTGCGGACACTTATGGAGCCGCAGTTTGCAGCAAAATGTTGTGCTATGTTTGCACTTCAAGTGCATACTAATTAGGAGATGATGCCATTTGCGCCAGGGTGTTTTTGAAGCCCCTATAGTCGGCCTACTTTTTTGAGCATTTTGCCTTGGTCCCCCCTTGGCAAAATCTCAGAAAATGGCCGATTTAGGTGTCCTTGCCAAATTTGTCATAACTCGGCTCTGCGGACACTTATGGAGCCGCAGTTTGCAGCAAAATGTTGTGCTATGTTTGCACTTCAAGTGCATACTAATTAGGAGATGATGCCATTTGCGCCAGGGTGTTTTTGAAGCCCCTATAGTCGGCCTACTTTTTTGAGCATTTTGCCTTGGTCCCCCCTTGGCAAAATCTCAGAAAATGGCCGATTTAGGTGTCCTTGCCAAATTTGTCATAACTCGGCTCTGCGGACACTTATGGAGCCGCAGTTTGCAGCAAAATGTTGTGCTATGTTTGCACTTCAAGTGCATACTAATCAGGAGATGATGCCATTTGCGCCAGGGTGTTTTTGAAGCCCCTATAGTCGGCCTACTTTTTTGAGCATTTTGCCTTGGTCCCCCCTTGGCAAAATCTCAGAAAATGGCCGATTTAGGTGTCCTTGCCAAATTTGTCATAACTCGGCTCTGCGGACACTTATGGAGCCGCAGTTTGCAGCAAAATGTTGTGCTATGTTTGCACTTCAAGTGCATACTAATTAGGAGATGATGCCATTTGCGCCAGGGTGTTTTTGAAGCCCCTATAGTCGGCCTACTTTTTTGAGCATTTTGCCTTGGTCCCCCCTTGGCAAAATCTCAGAAAATGGCCGATTTAGGTGTCCTTGCCAAATTTGTCATAACTCGGCTCTGCGGACACTTATGGAGCCGCAGTTTGCAGCAAAATGTTGTGCTATGTTTGCACTTCAAGTGCATACTAATTAGGAGATGATGCCATTTGCGCCAGGGTGTTTTTGAAGCCCCTATAGTCGGCCTACTTTTTTGAGCATTTTGCCTTGGTCCCCCCTTGGCAAAATCTCAGAAAATGGCCGATTTAGGTGTCCTTGCCAAATTTGTCATAACTCGGCTCTGCGGACACTTATGGAGCCGCAGTTTGCAGCAAAATGTTGTGCTATGTTTGCACTTCAAGTGCATACTAATTAGGAGATGATGCCATTTGCGCCAGGGTGTTTTTGAAGCCCCTATAGTCGGCCTACTTTTTTGAGCATTTTGCCTTGGTCCCCCCTTGGCAAAATCTCAGAAAATGGCCGATTTAGGTGTCCTTGCCAAATTTGTCATAACTCGGCTCTGCGGACACTTATGGAGCCGCAGTTTGCAGCAAAATGTTGTGCTATGTTTGCACTTCAAGTGCATACTAATTAGGAGATGATGCCATTTGCGCCAGGGTGTTTTTGAAGCCCCTATAGTCGGCCTACTTTTTTGAGCATTTTGCCTTGGTCCCCCCTTGGCAAAATCTCAGAAAATGGCCGATTTAGGTGTCCTTGCCAAATTTGTCATAACTCGGCTCTGCGGACACTTATGGAGCCGCAGTTTGCAGCAAAATGTTGTGCTATGTTTGCACTTCAAGTGCATACTAATTAGGAGATGATGCCATTTGCGCCAGGGTGTTTTTGAAGCCCCTATAGTCGGCCTACTTTTTTGAGCATTTTGCCTTGGTCCCCCCTTGGCAAAATCTCAGAAAATGGCCGATTTAGGTGTCCTTGCCAAATTTGTCATAACTCGGCTCTGCGGACACTTATGGAGCCGCAGTTTGCAGCAAAATGTTGTGCTATGTTTGCACTTCAAGTGCATACTAATTAGGAGATGATGCCATTTGCGCCAGGGTGTTTTTGAAGCCCCTATAGTCGGCCTACTTTTTTGAGCATTTTGCCTTGGTCCCCCCTTGGCAAAATCTCAGAAAATGGCCGATTTAGGTGTCCTTGCCAAATTTGTCATAACTCGGCTCTGCGGACACTTATGGAGCCGCAGTTTGCAGCAAAATGTTGTGCTATGTTTGCACTTCAAGTGCATACTAATTAGGAGATGATGCCATTTGCGCCAGGGTGTTTTTGAAGCCCCTATAGTCGGCCTACTTTTTTGAGCATTTTGCCTTGGTCCCCCCTTGGCAAAATCTCAGAAAATGGCCGATTTAGGTGTCCTTGCCAAATTTGTCATAACTCGGCTCTGCGGACACTTATGGAGCCGCAGTTTGCAGCAAAATGTTGTGCTATGTTTGCACTTCAAGTGCATACTAATTAGGAGATGATGCCATTTGCGCCAGGGTGTTTTTGAAGCCCCTATAGTCGGCCTACTTTTTTGAGCATTTTGCCTTGGTCCCCCCTTGGCAAAATCTCAGAAAATGGCCGATTTAGGTGTCCTTGCCAAATTTGTCATAACTCGGCTCTGCGGACACTTATGGAGCCGCAGTTTGCAGCAAAATGTTGTGCTATGTTTGCACTTCAAGTGCATACTAATTAGGAGATGATGCCATTTGCGCCAGGGTGTTTTTGAAGCCCCTATAGTCGGCCTACTTTTTTGAGCATTTTGCCTTGGTCCCCCCTTGGCAAAATCTCAGAAAATGGCCGATTTAGGTGTCCTTGCCAAATTTGTCATAACTCGGCTCTGCGGACACTTATGGAGCCGCAGTTTGCAGCAAAATGTTGTGCTATGTTTGCACTTCAAGTGCATACTAATTAGGAGATGATGCCATTTGCGCCAGGGTGTTTTTGAAGCCCCTATAGTCGGCCTACTTTTTTGAGCATTTTGCCTTGGTCCCCCCTTGGCAAAATCTCAGAAAATGGCCGATTTAGGTGTCCTTGCCAAATTTGTCATAACTCGGCTCTGCGGACACTTATGGAGCCGCAGTTTGCAGCAAAATGTTGTGCTATGTTTGCACTTCAAGTGCATACTAATTAGGAGATGATGCCATTTGCGCCAGGGTGTTTTTGAAGCCCCTATAGTCGGCCTACTTTTTTGAGCATTTTGCCTTGGTCCCCCCTTGGCAAAATCTCAGAAAATGGCCGATTTAGGTGTCCTTGCCAAATTTGTCATAACTCGGCTCTGCGGACACTTATGGAGCCGCAGTTTGCAGCAAAATGTTGTGCTATGTTTGCACTTCAAGTGCATACTAATTAGGAGATGATGCCATTTGCGCCAGGGTGTTTTTGAAGCCCCTATAGTCGGCCTACTTTTTTGAGCATTTTGCCTTGGTCCCCCCTTGGCAAAATCTCAGAAAATGGCCGATTTAGGTGTCCTTGCCAAATTTGTCATAACTCGGCTCTGCGGACACTTATGGAGCCGCAGTTTGCAGCAAAATGTTGTGCTATGTTTGCACTTCAAGTGCATACTAATTAGGAGATGATGCCATTTGCGCCAGGGTGTTTTTGAAGCCCCTATAGTCGGCCTACTTTTTTGAGCATTTTGCCTTGGTCCCCCCTTGGCAAAATCTCAGAAAATGGCCGATTTAGGTGTCCTTGCCAAATTTGTCATAACTCGGCTCTGCGGACACTTATGGAGCCGCAGTTTGCAGCAAAATGTTGTGCTATGTTTGCACTTCAAGTGCATACTAATTAGGAGATGATGCCATTTGCGCCAGGGTGTTTTTGAAGCCCCTATAGTCGGCCTACTTTTTTGAGCATTTTGCCTTGGTCCCCCCTTGGCAAAATCTCAGAAAATGGCCGATTTAGGTGTCCTTGCCAAATTTGTCATAACTCGGCTCTGCGGACACTTATGGAGCCGCAGTTTGCAGCAAAATGTTGTGCTATGTTTGCACTTCAAGTGCATACTAATTAGGAGATGATGCCATTTGCGCCAGGGTGTTTTTGAAGCCCCTATAGTCGGCCTACTTTTTTGAGCATTTTGCCTTGGTCCCCCCTTGGCAAAATCTCAGAAAATGGCCGATTTAGGTGTCCTTGCCAAATTTGTCATAACTCGGCTCTGCGGACACTTATGGAGCCGCAGTTTGCAGCAAAATGTTGTGCTATGTTTGCACTTCAAGTGCATACTAATTAGGAGATGATGCCATTTGCGCCAGGGTGTTTTTGAAGCCCCTATAGTCGGCCTACTTTTTTGAGCATTTTGCCTTGGTCCCCCCTTGGCAAAATCTCAGAAAATGGCCGATTTAGGTGTCCTTGCCAAATTTGTCATAACTCGGCTCTGCGGACACTTATGGAGCCGCAGTTTGCAGCAAAATGTTGTGCTATGTTTGCACTTCAAGTGCATACTAATTAGGAGATGATGCCATTTGCGCCAGGGTGTTTTTGAAGCCCCTATAGTCGGCCTACTTTTTTGAGCATTTTGCCTTGGTCCCCCCTTGGCAAAATCTCAGAAAATGGCCGATTTAGGTGTCCTTGCCAAATTTGTCATAACTCGGCTCTGCGGACACTTATGGAGCCGCAGTTTGCAGCAAAATGTTGTGCTATGTTTGCACTTCAAGTGCATACTAATTAGGAGATGATGCCATTTGCGCCAGGGTGTTTTTGAAGCCCCTATAGTCGGCCTACTTTTTTGAGCATTTTGCCTTGGTCCCCCCTTGGCAAAATCTCAGAAAATGGCCGATTTAGGTGTCCTTGCCAAATTTGTCATAACTCGGCTCTGCGGACACTTATGGAGCCGCAGTTTGCAGCAAAATGTTGTGCTATGTTTGCACTTCAAGTGCATACTAATTAGGAGATGATGCCATTTGCGCCAGGGTGTTTTTGAAGCCCCTATAGTCGGCCTACTTTTTTGAGCATTTTGCCTTGGTCCCCCCTTGGCAAAATCTCAGAAAATGGCCGATTTAGGTGTCCTTGCCAAATTTGTCATAACTCGGCTCTGCGGACACTTATGGAGCCGCAGTTTGCAGCAAAATGTTGTGCTATGTTTGCACTTCAAGTGCATACTAATTAGGAGATGATGCCATTTGCGCCAGGGTGTTTTTGAAGCCCCTATAGTCGGCCTACTTTTTTGAGCATTTTGCCTTGGTCCCCCCTTGGCAAAATCTCAGAAAATGGCCGATTTAGGTGTCCTTGCCAAATTTGTCATAACTCGGCTCTGCGGACACTTATGGAGCCGCAGTTTGCAGCAAAATGTTGTGCTATGTTTGCACTTCAAGTGCATACTAATTAGGAGATGATGCCATTTGCGCCAGGGTGTTTTTGAAGCCCCTATAGTCGGCCTACTTTTTTGAGCATTTTGCCTTGGTCCCCCCTTGGCAAAATCTCAGAAAATGGCCGATTTAGGTGTCCTTGCCAAATTTGTCATAACTCGGCTCTGCGGACACTTATGGAGCCGCAGTTTGCAGCAAAATGTTGTGCTATGTTTGCACTTCAAGTGCATACTAATTAGGAGATGATGCCATTTGCGCCAGGGTGTTTTTGAAGCCCCTATAGTCGGCCTACTTTTTTGAGCATTTTGCCTTGGTCCCCCCTTGGCAAAATCTCAGAAAATGGCCGATTTAGGTGTCCTTGCCAAATTTGTCATAACTCGGCTCTGCGGACACTTATGGAGCCGCAGTTTGCAGCAAAATGTTGTGCTATGTTTGCACTTCAAGTGCATACTAATTAGGAGATGATGCCATTTGCGCCAGGGTGTTTTTGAAGCCCCTATAGTCGGCCTACTTTTTTGAGCATTTTGCCTTGGTCCCCCCTTGGCAAAATCTCAGAAAATGGCCGATTTAGGTGTCCTTGCCAAATTTGTCATAACTCGGCTCTGCGGACACTTATGGAGCCGCAGTTTGCAGCAAAATGTTGTGCTATGTTTGCACTTCAAGTGCATACTAATTAGGAGATGATGCCATTTGCGCCAGGGTGTTTTTGAAGCCCCTATAGTCGGCCTACTTTTTTGAGCATTTTGCCTTGGTCCCCCCTTGGCAAAATCTCAGAAAATGGCCGATTTAGGTGTCCTTGCCAAATTTGTCATAACTCGGCTCTGCGGACACTTATGGAGCCGCAGTTTGCAGCAAAATGTTGTGCTATGTTTGCACTTCAAGTGCATACTAATTAGGAGATGATGCCATTTGCGCCAGGGTGTTTTTGAAGCCCCTATAGTCGGCCTACTTTTTTGAGCATTTTGCCTTGGTCCCCCCTTGGCAAAATCTCAGAAAATGGCCGATTTAGGTGTCCTTGCCAAATTTGTCATAACTCGGCTCTGCGGACACTTATGGAGCCGCAGTTTGCAGCAAAATGTTGTGCTATGTTTGCACTTCAAGTGCATACTAATTAGGAGATGATGCCATTTGCGCCAGGGTGTTTTTGAAGCCCCTATAGTCGGCCTACTTTTTTGAGCATTTTGCCTTGGTCCCCCCTTGGCAAAATCTCAGAAAATGGCCGATTTAGGTGTCCTTGCCAAATTTGTCATAACTCGGCTCTGCGGACACTTATGGAGCCGCAGTTTGCAGCAAAATGTTGTGCTATGTTTGCACTTCAAGTGCATACTAATTAGGAGATGATGCCATTTGCGCCAGGGTGTTTTTGAAGCCCCTATAGTCGGCCTACTTTTTTGAGCATTTTGCCTTGGTCCCCCCTTGGCAAAATCTCAGAAAATGGCCGATTTAGGTGTCCTTGCCAAATTTGTCATAACTCGGCTCTGCGGACACTTATGGAGCCGCAGTTTGCAGCAAAATGTTGTGCTATGTTTGCACTTCAAGTGCATACTAATTAGGAGATGATGCCATTTGCGCCAGGGTGTTTTTGAAGCCCCTATAGTCGGCCTACTTTTTTGAGCATTTTGCCTTGGTCCCCCCTTGGCAAAATCTCAGAAAATGGCCGATTTAGGTGTCCTTGCCAAATTTGTCATAACTCGGCTCTGCGGACACTTATGGAGCCGCAGTTTGCAGCAAAATGTTGTGCTATGTTTGCACTTCAAGTGCATACTAATTAGGAGATGATGCCATTTGCGCCAGGGTGTTTTTGAAGCCCCTATAGTCGGCCTACTTTTTTGAGCATTTTGCCTTGGTCCCCCCTTGGCAAAATCTCAGAAAATGGCCGATTTAGGTGTCCTTGCCAAATTTGTCATAACTCGGCTCTGCGGACACTTATGGAGCCGCAGTTTGCAGCAAAATGTTGTGCTATGTTTGCACTTCAAGTGCATACTAATTAGGAGATGATGCCATTTGCGCCAGGGTGTTTTTGAAGCCCCTATAGTCGGCCTACTTTTTTGAGCATTTTGCCTTGGTCCCCCCTTGGCAAAATCTCAGAAAATGGCCGATTTAGGTGTCCTTGCCAAATTTGTCATAACTCGGCTCTGCGGACACTTATGGAGCCGCAGTTTGCAGCAAAATGTTGTGCTATGTTTGCACTTCAAGTGCATACTAATTAGGAGATGATGCCATTTGCGCCAGGGTGTTTTTGAAGCCCCTATAGTCGGCCTACTTTTTTGAGCATTTTGCCTTGGTCCCCCCTTGGCAAAATCTCAGAAAATGGCCGATTTAGGTGTCCTTGCCAAATTTGTCATAACTCGGCTCTGCGGACACTTATGGAGCCGCAGTTTGCAGCAAAATGTTGTGCTATGTTTGCACTTCAAGTGCATACTAATTAGGAGATGATGCCATTTGCGCCAGGGTGTTTTTGAAGCCCCTATAGTCGGCCTACTTTTTTGAGCATTTTGCCTTGGTCCCCCCTTGGCAAAATCTCAGAAAATGGCCGATTTAGGTGTCCTTGCCAAATTTGTCATAACTCGGCTCTGCGGACACTTATGGAGCCGCAGTTTGCAGCAAAATGTTGTGCTATGTTTGCACTTCAAGTGCATACTAATTAGGAGATGATGCCATTTGCGCCAGGGTGTTTTTGAAGCCCCTATAGTCGGCCTACTTTTTTGAGCATTTTGCCTTGGTCCCCCCTTGGCAAAATCTCAGAAAATGGCCGATTTAGGTGTCCTTGCCAAATTTGTCATAACTCGGCTCTGCGGACACTTATGGAGCCGCAGTTTGCAGCAAAATGTTGTGCTATGTTTGCACTTCAAGTGCATACTAATTAGGAGATGATGAGCGTTACCATATACTTTGTGAGCATTTTGCCTTGGTCCCCCCTTGGCAAAATCTCAGAAAATGGCCGATTTAGGTGTCCTTGCCAAATTTGTCATAACTCGCTCTGCGGACACTTATGGAGCCGCAGTTTGCAGCAAAATGTTGTGCTATGTTTGCACTTCAAGTGCATACTAATTAGGAGATGATG
>CAXHUQ010001013.1:0-12500 GCA_964020085.1 Micromussa lordhowensis | reverse complement strand
AAATGAGTATTGAGTGTTAGTTGTTGTTTACCTAGATCTTGCAGCTATGGCATCAAAGAGTGTGTGTGCCTGATCCACTATGATGGCAGCAATAGCTAAACAACCTGGAGTGCCTAAAACAAGAACAATATGTTGTATTTTACTACATTGTTATAGGATGGACTCTTACAAGTTGGGTCAGGAGAGATACACGAATACAGTAATGCATAAAGACTGAACATATTTATTTTGAAGACCCACAGGCTGAGGCATGAAGAAACATGTGACAAATGAGAAACAAGTCCACAAACAGCTACATTACACCATTAAAAAGGATTTAATTCTTGACTGTTCATTTGTTACACCCCCATGTAGCATGGGAAAATGTGATCATGGTGGCTCTTAACTGCCTTCTTGCTTTCAATGGAAGCCTTTTGAAAGTAGTTATACAAGTCAAATAAAACTATGTAATTTGGGTGCCTTACAGCTCACTGTTGAGGTGAGAGAAGCTCATTAATGGCTTCATGTGCCTAGACCAGCTGGTGTTTCCTTTTCAAGTATTTATTCTGATTTCTGTACATGAATTAATTAAACAGCCCAACAGTATTTGTACTGCAGTTACAGTTACATGCCTCCTCCTCCACTGAAGTGCTTGCGAAGATCTTGCACAGTTGTTTTGATACTCCTTTTGAACACTTGACCAAACACAGCAATCCAATGTCTAGAAAACATGCACATTACAAAATTTAGGAAGTTAAGTAGAAATAGGTATATAATACATATGTTACATCATAAAAGGAAAGTTAAGAGCGTCCTACAGGTACTTTCTGTTTATCTAAATTAACATGGCAAGCGCCAGGATGGACTAATGATAAGGAAAAATACATATAAATATACAAATAAATAACATACTTGTCTAGCAACTGAAGAAGGTCAGTCAAAGTCCATGGTGGTTTTATAAACACAATCTTATCCCTACAAAAAGGAAACAAAATATTAACAAGAACATGACGGATTTTGGAAGAACACTAAGAAAGTTTGTCCTGGACAGAAAACTAATAATTGGTCCAGTATTGAATCAACAGAATGTAAGTAAGGCTGCAACAATACATCAAACTATTGATCAATCGAAATATCAACGTAATGGATCAATAGAAAAAAATGAAACATTGATAACAATCGCGATAGTGTAGCGAATTATCAATAGTTTCGATAGTTTAACTTTTTTTGAAAAATAAAGATACCTTTTTTACCCATCTTTGATTTTCGAAGTCACATTAACGGTAAAAAAGAAACTAAAAACAATCTACCGTCCTACTGCACCTAGAATGTTTTAGCGTCTTGATTCATGAACCGCTTTGCGTCTAATGTTAGAGGGGGATCTATAAATTGATGAGGTTAATTCAAAATTCAAACATGGCAGCCAATTTTGTAATCTATTAACCTTTATTAGTGGACTTGCATTGGTTGCCTGTAAAGTTTAGAATTAAATTTAAAATTCTGTCAATTGTTTTTAAGATTTTTAGTGGCCTAGCACCTTCGTATTTAAGTTTTTTAATTATTCCTAAGCCTGTGTCTAAATATAACTTAAGAAGTTCTAACGACAGTACCTTGCTTAGTTATCCGAATATTAAGCCCAAGGCTACTCTCGGTGAAAGGGCTTTTGTGTTCGCCGCACCTAAGTTATGGATTGCTCTGCCAAGACTTATCAGGGAATCCACTTCTATTGGCACTTTTAAGGGAAAGTTGAAGACACCTTTCTTAGCTTAGATTATTTCTTAATTTTAGCCATAAGTTCTTATTTTATATATCATCATTTTATTATTATTATCATTATTACTCATTTTTATTATTACTATTAGGATAGCGCATTTGAATATGTTTGTTTCGCGTTTCGCGCCCTGAGCGCTCGGTTTAACTGGGACCTACAAGTCACGTGACATTGTTTTTCTTGTGCTTTGGATTTTGAGTAGTATTTTGGCAGTATGCATGTAAAATGTAGGCTAAGAAAGCTAGATATTTGCCGTTGAATGCCATAAGGACAAAGACTGAACGCTATCGTAACACACTCTTTTACGCTGACCGTCACAGGATCCATAGTGAGTACTTTAGCGGTCGCTTTGTCATGTTTATTATGCAGTTCATATTCGCTTTAGGTTCTCTAGCTTCTTCTACATCACCTTGTGTATTCCTATTAAACCTATCGACTTTTGTTGTGTTGGGATCTGTGGATTGTTATTGCTGTGGTCAGTGTGAAACAATATTTATATAGATATTTGCGCCTTATAAGCTCTTAAATTAAATTAAATCTAATTGTTGCAACAAAAAACAGAAAGGCTGCTGTGTGGAAGTATTTTGAATTCATAAAAGAAAATGAAGACTCACCATTGAAAATACAAGAGTGGGGTGCAGATTATGCACCAGAACGCTTAAATAAATTATAGCGGGAATATAATGAATCTGATGGACCACAAACATTGTAAACATCCTGCAGATTTGCGAGATTTGAAGGGTTCAACCTCGTGTTTAGATGACTCAAGTCCAGTGACTGAACAGGAGTCTCTCTCGCAATTCTTTCAGTGACCCCTTCCATGTAATTCAAGTAGCGCAAGAGACATTTCGAATGCTATTTGTAGTTTATCGTGAAAGACTTGCGCCTATTTAGCACACTTCTAAGTTATTTCCTAAAGTATAAGGCATTAAAGGTAATGAACCGAAATTTAGACACTGTTAACATTGTAGTCCAATGCGTTCATTAAGTATAAACAAAACATATCCTGAAACATATCCATAATCGTAGAGTGGTTGGGTAAATTGACGGATAGTTGTCGGAAATAAAACTTGTGACGTCTCTGTTGGTGAGCTCAAGAAATGCAGAGAATTTGAAACTGTTTTGGTTTCAAGTTCACAGTGAACTTCAGAGGAAAACCACTCAAAATCCAAAGTTAGCACTTTCAAGTTCAAAAAGGCAAGCCGGCAACTGGACAAAAAACAAAGAAACACAAGCGAATAATGCCCGACAAACAGTGGGTGAACTCCTTGGCCATTTCCCAAGTAAAATAAGGTTTGTATTTAGATCTAAAACCTTCCCCAAGAACGACGCACTAACACAGAAACGCAGCAATGTTCAAGACAACAGTGACGTCACAAAGCAGAGTCTCAGTTCCATTCCTTCAATTAAAGTGCGCTGTCATTTTGGAAACTTTTTTGTGAAGCCATCGGCCGTCTTTGTACTTTTAACTTTATTTTTACTCCTTTTCACGGCTCAGAAAGAAAAAAAACATATCAGTTCCCCCTTAAATATATTTCTTTTAACATTTCGTGGCTTTAAAATGGCTGAAGAAAAGATGTCTAAATTTTGATTCATTTGACCTTTAAGTAAAAACAGATATTCCTGAAAACTATCACAATACTATCGCAATACTACCTCCACTATTGCAATATCTATACCCAATAGTCACCTGTAAATGCAAGGTACTAAGTCCTAACACATGCCTGTACATAAATTGCCAGCATGTTACAAAATAATCGTATAGGCTTACCAAAGATCATCATATGCTGCTCTCATTTCTGTTTCAACCACCACAGCCAAGCCTTCTCTCATAATACACTGCAGCTCACATGTAAGGTCATCAGCCTGATCACAACATAATAAATGAAACAATGGCATATTGACCTTGACATAATTTAAAAAGAAATTGCCTCAATATACATGGAACGTCATGAACTGTCAATTACACCCGCTTTCAGTGTTGCATGTACAGTACCGCTCAAAAGTAAGTTAACACCTCTCGTATCGTTTCTCGCGAGACGAGAGTCTCGTCTCTAGAGACGAGACTCTCGTATCGCGAGAACCACTGAAGCATATATTTGGAATAAATTGCAAGCCGTTAGCTTGCGAGAAAACGATTAATTTCTCATGACGCTGTGAAGTTTACCCGGCGAGAGCATCTAGTTTTGCGGGCAACTGTATTGCATGCCGCTGGAATGGAGCCAACTTTACCTTAAAAGCGTTACACACATGTAAAAAGTGATGAAAAACGAACGTCAAAGACGTTCGCCAAAACTAGCGTTCGGCGGTCGCTTCAATTATTTCATTGCACTTCTGCAGCATGTTAACTTTCAACATGAACGATAGTTTGTGAGTGGAAATTTGCTTCGCAAGACCTAATTTAAAATGATACTATCATGGGAAATGAAGGAACTGGATGGAAGCATTTTTTTAATTTCAAATTACGGCTTTAGTAAAGGCCTTAGTGAAACTGCTTGAGTAAAACGATGAATTAAGTTAGTAAGTGTTTGCGTAACCCTGTGAATTTGCGTGAGTGTTTCTGTCCTTTGACCTCGCTTTTGAATTGAAAACTGTTATTTTCATAATTGAAATTGGATGTAAACAATCTCAGGAATCGAAATATTAACCAGCGGAAAAAAAATTCAGTGTAAAATCTGTGCAGGTTTCGTCTGAAATGACAGTGAGATGAACTTTGATTACATAACAAATTGAAAACGTGACTTGATGCACGCGTCCTTCGTAAAAATAATAAACGCACGTGGCCGAAGTTTCCAAAGAACTAGAACGTGAAATGGAACGCAGAAGATATTACTCTGGGTGCCAGAGGGTTTTTTCGTAACGAAACTGCTATTGTGAGCGGCGAAGCCACGATCGAGGAACTCGAAGTCTGTTGAGTGATTGAGGAAAAGATAACGATCTTTCGGTCAGATTAGTTGTGTTGACAAGAATTGAACTGGACTACTTGTACGTAGCAATCGAATGATAAAAGGCTTTCGGAGAATCCTACAATCAAAGGGAAGCGTTTTAAAACGAAATGGCTTTGTAAGGTTTTTAGTAGCAAAGGCTGCAAGATAGCTGTCACTGAACTTGCGCTTATAACTGCAAAGTTATTAATGCGCGTCGATCGTCGATCGCAACACGGCTATGGAAATTGTGCAACACTCGAAGGCTGAGAACGGTCCGTGTTTGCTTTTCAACATGACACTGTTAACCTTTCTCTCATGTACCTTTCTACTAAAGTGAAGTTGATGACTTCATTATTAAATCACGGTGTTCACTTGACGCATGGGCTTGGCGAAAGAAGCCGCTGGGATCGATGAGCAAAAGAAGCAATTTCAGCAAACAGGTTTGAACACCGTGGAAGTCATGGACAATATATGTTCGATTGAAAACGGAAAAATTTGTAGTGTATATATTCTTAGATACCATTTTCAAACCAAATGGGTTGAATATTTCAGGAGTTACGTCTTCAGTTTTTATGAATGACAAGTCGGCAAACATCGGAATTCGGGCGCCGGCGCTCACCAGTGAGGCTATGTCAGATCGCGGAAAGCTTTGCTGCGTTGCATTGTAGGCTACTAAAATCTCGCGAGAAGTTCAGGCAGCCTTACTTACAGTTTTTCAAGGCTCTCGCGAGACGAGAGTCTCGACGAGACTTTTGTCTCTCGAGACGAGAATCTCGTCTCGCGAGAAGATGGTAACTTACTTTTGAGCGGTACTGTATGCGCATAGGCGACATCTTTCAACCATCTTTTTAAGGTGTCTCCATAGGGTTTTAAGAGCGCGCGCACCGGTGATGCGAGCTTTAGTAATGTGCGTGCGCTAGCTGACGCAAGCTCATGCAAAGCAGCGAACAAGTCAACAATATAGCTCAAATTACAGCCCAGAAGAAGAAACCATTTAAAAGAAAACGTAAAGGAAACGATTTGGACGGAAAGGTCTTGTGTGTATTTTGATGACGCCGCCATTGTCGAGTCACTTATCGAAAAAACCGTGTGGTTCGAAAACTCGCGCATGCTCACATAGCGATCTTGGCGAGTTCCTATTTTGATGACGTAATTCCCTTTGAGGTGAAAAAATAGAAAAATCCTCATCAGATTTCTCGAATTTCCTTCGGTGAAATTCCTTGAGATTTGGCAGAGAAGTTATTCCTTATTAGCTTTCCTTGCTTTCAATTTATCAGAAAAATTTGTAAGACAAGGTTCTCGCTTAGCCAAAAAAACACAAAAATTCTAAAAACGAAAAACTACCTTGACAACCCCTACTTTTTTCGATTTTAAAAGTTTCTTCTTGCCAAACTCTACCCGGTTTGAGCATATCAGAAAATTTTACCGAAGGAAATTGAAGAAAATTGAAATCAAAGCCAAACAAACGTCAAAAAATGGCGATGTTTGAGTAGTTTTAATTTGATACTAAAAGCTGATATCAGACTGGTGACTGTTGAACAGCAAATTTTGGCCCTTGTTTGTTATGTTTCAGTAGCCTTGATTAGGAAAATAGCAAAAAGAACGAGAATATCAACTTTCGATTGAGGTCACTGGCGCGCGCTTCGTGATCTTGCATAACCCTATTGAGCCACCTTAAGTGCCATTTCTTGACATGCTATGCAAAAAGCTGAAAGACTGTTTAAACTGTGAAACTGGCAATTTTTCTGGTTATTAGAGGAAGAAATTACAAATAAATGACCTCAAATGGTTCAAGGGGATTGTGGACTTTGCATGTTTCCCAATTAACAGGATAAATCAAACAATTTTAGTGTAGTCTATCGGCTCTCAATAGTGACTTCTGGCAGAATTGGGCCACTACCGCTTTTAATATTCGAAAGATGTAAACATTCAAAACAGTCGATTTATCTCTCACAGAATGACTTCTTGATACTGACCTAGCCTTGTTCTGTTGCCAAGCAAATCCATCTTTCATGACTAAAAGTTACATTTGACTGCAAAGAAGTCCATTGTGCTTACACTTTTTGACATAGGCCAGGTTGCATAGCATGTCAAAAGATGGCGTGTTGAAAGAGGCATGCTTATGCATATAATACTGAAACCTGGTGTAATTTGTAGAGCTTACAATCCTGTAATGTTGATCAAACCACACCATTCATCTACGGTGCACTTTGTACATGTATACTTAGTGTAATGCCTGAAAAAAACTGCGTAAAAATGGTACTTTTCGCATTACATGTATGTGAAGGTGTATTTATCAATGCATGATACAAGATGACGTCAGGTATACGGTACCTTAGCTCTTTTTTCTGCCAAATTTTCTTGTAGTTTGAGTTCCTTGTAATAATCTGACAAAAGAAGAAGAAGAAATACAAGTTAACACAAGGTAACTGATGAACTACTTGCTATGGCAATGCCCTTCAAATTGATATCCCCATTAATGTTTTTCTCCAGCTTTTCAGTGGTCCGGAATTCTAATTTCGTTTGCTCCAGCCCTCCGGATACCAAGTTATGAACCGCTCCTAAATTTTGCTCCTAAAAGTCAGCGGTTATCGTCAATCTTTTGCCTTTTCTACACTTCCATTGACGATTAATCAACGCAGGTTTATCTCTATTACGTAAACAAACTCACTTGTAAGCCAATTTACCACTGGAAAAAAATAAATGTGTTATCTGCCAGCTTAGGGTTGGTCTGTATAGTGAAAACTGTGACCTAGGCCTTGAAAATGCTGCCCGAGGCCACAGGCCGAGGGGAGCATTTTCAGATGGCAAACAACATATATGTAAGACAGGCAACAAAGCCTCAAGTAGATAATCTATCATTAGAACTTCAAACTTACCTTGAAAATAATCTTTCTTTAACACGATAGCACTACTCTGAAAGAGTTCTTTCAAACCCATGACAAGACTCTACAGAACATTAGAAGACAAATATTTTTATAACAATAACTTTATTAATGTGTTGAGATTATTTAGCCAAGGGATAACCCTGTACAATTGCATGGTTTAGTACATGTACATGTACATAAAACATAAACTTGTCAACCATACGTTGCGGAACCTCTCCATGTATTCAAGTCACAAAGAATGAACTGAGTACATACCTGGTGATTAAAAGCTTTCACCCCATTAATGATGGCCTTACTGCACAAGTTCTGATCATTGGAAAACAACACTGCATGTCCATCATGTGCTAGAATGCCAAGAAATTCAGATAGTACATTGATTAATGAAACAGCCAATCCCTAACTAAGAATAAAATGTGTCATTGTATCTTAAGATGTCTTTCATAATACATTTCATGAAACATTAAAATTTTGGACGTTTTTTTTATATGTTTAATTTCTGGACACTTTTTTTTGTCTCATTTTGGACAAATTTAGAACAAAAATTTTAGACAGTAATATAAAATAGCTAATTTTAAAAGTAAATTTGCTACTTTTCATCAAACTGTCCAGAATAATTGTTGTCTAAATTTGTCGATTTGAGATTAAAAAAGTGTCCAAAAATTAAATGTTTAGGCCAGTGATGAATGTGAACAGCAGGCAGAACAGGTTCATTTCATGTACACTGTACCTTTTCTTTGGAATAACAAACAGCACTGGAGTATTTTGTCATCATTGTTGGGATCTTCTATTGAGCAGTTCTCCATCATTTCCTGAGCCTGAACAAATAAAACGCAAGCAGAATACAACAACATCATGACTTGAAGGTTATGATAAGAACTCTTGGATGCTATATAATGTATTGTAACAAATCATCAAGCATACATGTACACAGCAGTACATGAAGCAAACAAACCTGTGGCCTTCTAAAAATTAATACTTAGAAGAAATAATAAGTATTCCTGAGGCAGACTTTACCAACACCTTAAAATGTACATGCACACAATCTTAGAAACTCTGAGGTAGATTGCTATGTGCCCAGACCAAGAACTGAATTTGCAAAAGGGAGCTTACACTATAAAATCAGGAAATCAGACACCTGCCTAGTTTAAAAGCATTTAAACCTCACTGAATGAAAAAGATTATTTCTAGTGCACTACAAAGTAAAGAAAGTTTTATTATAGGAGTTTTTACTGTACAATTGTTTAATAGTTTGTTAGTATGTAGTTCATTATGTAATTAGTGTAGTCCTGTAAATATAGTTAATTTATTCGTTTGTATTTTTTCACATGACTCCTAGAAGAACATTTTTGTGATAAGACTTCATGTTTTAAATATAGATTGACTGATTGATTCCTGAGTTTCACTTTATATGTTTAAAACTTACCAGTACAAAGGAAAAAGTAAAACAAGATGAAACATTTAGGAGCACTATTTTACAAAATAATGCATAATTATATGTGAGGCATTTCAAAGTATGTGCTGCACATTTATTTTGGACACCATAAAGGGAAATCTTTTTTACACTTGTTCTGAGGCAACAATCGACCATGTAGTAAGTTGAAAGGCCTTCTCAGTTCACATACATGTACAGTGTACATCAACCCTCAACATACATTCTGCCCATCTTGTCTTGAACAAGACAGGCACAACCATAGAACTCTTTGAAACAGCTAACATGTCTGTCAGGTAACCTTTAACTATCTGTAGAAAGTTGCATGTCATTCTAGTAACTTACAGAACTTGCATTGATGACCAGCATTGATGAGATGCCAGGTTTGGATACATGTACATGTAAGAAACTTTTGAATTCCTCTCACAACCCACGAAATGGAGGAACAAACTTGACAACAACTGTGAGTGTAACCTGAGCACTCCAGCCACTTCATACTACAGTTTCTGCTAGTTAAGCCCATACTTGCTTGGAACAAAGACCTTAACACATTTTATTGCAATCACTAATGATTAATTCTTATTTGTAAATGCTTCCATAGTTACTCAATTTAACTATCAAATATCTTGTTACTGACCTCAGATACTGTTTGACCTCTGACCCGTGGATGGTCGCTCTCAAAACAGAGATGAAGAAATCTCACTGCCTGCCTTGCAAGGGCATCAACGCCAAATTTGCCATTCTACATAACACAAACAAAACAAACTAAATGAAGAACTACAACATAGTATTTTGAACAAGTTACCTACTGGGAAGAAGATCACATAACTTATACACACCGTCTGCTATTAATTAAATCTATCAATAACAGTAGCAAAGTAATGTTTCTTAAAATTCAAACCTTAGCTTTGGTGTTAACAAGCTTCCCTTTCTTTATTCTCCATGAATCACTCTAAAGATAAGAACAACATTAAATGAAACTAAGTGCAATTGTACAATGCCAGTTTGAGCACTGCAATCATGTAATAATCATTATACATATTAATTAATTTTCTGAGTAAAGAAATTGCCTAACGAGAGTGTGTGCACATATGGTTAGCTTTAAAATGACAGAACATACAAAAAATCAATCAAACCTACCAGGAATATACATATATATGAAATAGAAATCCATAATCTGTATAATATAAAATGTACCTTTAGGGAATCAAGTTCTTGAATTACAATCCATGGGATGACAAGGACAGGCCTGGCAACACCTACAAGGGCACAATGCATATTGATAGACTGACGTTAAATGAAGACATGTAAACAATATGCATACAAAGTCTGTAAGAATTGTAGGAGAATTATTCAACATCTCAAATTCTGTTTCTACATACACACTGCAGTATGGGAAAACTTGAGAAGTACTTACATGTAGAACAAGCGTGAAACCTGCGCCACTTGAAGTGGGACATTTTCCCCACAAACTGATCACCAAATTGAAAAATTCGAAAATGGAAGTATAATAAATTTTGTATGCCAGCAATCTTACCTTCAATAGGAAAGTCTTTTAGTTCTGATATGAGTTTAAGATGCGACAAGAGAACGTTTGTATCCAAAACAACATAAAGAGTGTCCTGCAAATAATGTTCATTCATATATAAGATGTGCAATGTACATTATCTTAAGTACAAAATTACACTACCCAGTGTACAGTACAGATACAGGGCTGCAAATAACTAGCAGGCAGCCCTGGTCACGACGACAGCTTGTCCAGCAATCCAAGGATTTGTCCAGTCAATACCCAATTCTGACTGGACGTTGTCCATTGACCGGCTGTTACTTGCAGCCCTGAGATATGTCTGCTATATTTACTCTACCAAATAGAACCTTGCAAGTAGAACTTTTCCCTTCTAAAGAACCCTACTGTAGTTAAGAGAAAGTGTTAAATCAGTTAAATTACTTAATACATGTATATTATACATGTACACTTACATAATGTAACTTTCTTACATGTATATCAGGTCCAGTAACAACACAATATCATACAATGACAGATGAGGCTCTAAATTTTTCAGGCATGAGACACTCTTGAGGAATAAGACTTAGTAGTTTAAGGTATAAGTACTAGTGTAGTTTATACATATTAAATTATTTATACATACACAACCATCATGACATGATCAGATGCATAGTCCACAAATATAATTGACTTAACACAGTAACGACACACTCAACCTTTGGTCTTACCTTGTATGAAAGTGATGATGGCTTTCCTGGTTCGCCAGTAGCCTACATGTATGTAGAGTCGAAAGTGTAAGAAAATATTCATAGGACTCCCGAGAAAAGGGGACTATAGAAAGAATAACATGCACACAAGCCACCCCTCTCAGTCTCTAATCCTACCCTACCCCAACTGGACCTGCATATTTTTTGGTTTAATAAATTATTGGGCCCAGACTCCCCTTCCTCTTTGTCAAAAAAATAAACTTGCTTGAAAAAAAATAAAGGTGAGGTAAAAATTGAACATTTAGACAATAACTGAAATGAAATTCTGCTTGATCCCATAAAAAATTACACATCTCAGTTCATTCTTGATGCAAACAGACACTGTTTTCGATAAAAGTCATATTCCTTATTATTATATGGAGAAGAGTGTTTTACTGGGAACTAAACCACTCATAGGTTCCATACGCCACTTCATCCGGGACCCGAGTGGCGTATTTCCGTATGTCACCTTTGTGAGTATCGTATTGTTCAATGACGTCACGATTCCTGCCTTTTGCTTTCGTTGAATTGGTTTCTTGCGTCACATTTGTTGTTTACAATAGGCATGGTGGACCGTAATAGGCATGGTGGTGGGGTCGCGCTCTATATTAGAAATACTATAAACTATGAGTGCTTGCTAAATCATGACAGTCAAATAAATCTTGAATGGATTGCTGTAAAGGTGATAAAACCAAATGCTAAACCCTTCATTGCTGGGACATGGTATCAACCTCCTGGGTGTGGCATTGAAATCTTAAACGCTTTTGTCACTCTTTTGCAACACCTGGAACCCATGATTTGGAAACCAATATCATAGGTGATTTCAATTAAATGTATGATGTCTCCGCAAATCCCCAAAATCATCAAACAAGAAATTTTCTTGAATTATGCAATTTATATCAATATTCACAGTTAATTCAAGTCCCAACACATATAACTGCCTCCTCCCTAGTTCCATGGCAGTCTGTAGAGAATATAACAGATCCAAACGTAGCTTGGAATGCCTGGAGGAATATGTTCTTGAACATATGCGATTCACATGCGCCTTATCCGCGAAAGAAGGTCGGAAATTCAAACTCTCCCTGGCTTACCCCTGATCTCAAGAAGTTAATGTTTGAGAGGGACAAAGCGAAAAAAATTCGCATCTAGGGCGAGGTCTACCAAAACTTGGATGCGCTTCAAAGCTTTGAGAAATAAGGTCAACACTGCTATAAAAAGGCAAAAGTCTCATATTATAATTCGTTTTCAAGAAC
>CAXHUQ010001012.1:48200-84200 GCA_964020085.1 Micromussa lordhowensis | reverse complement strand
AATGTTACAAGAGTATGTTTTGGACATAAGACACATCAAAGGAAAGGACAATGTCATTGCTGACTGCCTCTCACGAGTGCGAATCTAAAGCAAGAAAGTTTTACAAACTTTCTTTTCTTGAAGGAGGAGGGTGTTATGGAGAATGGATGTATCTAGAACCTTCTAGAATATTTAATACGTTTCGTGTCACGATGACTCAGCAGTTTTCAAGTTATTTACGTATTATGATGTAAATAGTTTTATTATGTATTGTTACCGAAAATAGAAACACCAAGAACATTCTAGAACATTACTGAAATGTATATAAAGAGTCAGATACGTAGTATTTACGGCTTCGAAAGAGATTTACGGCTGGAAAAGAGTTACGGCTTCGAGAGAGTTGGCTTAGTTTGTCAGTAAGAGTGAAAGAGTTATCCACAGTCGACGGTGGTTCGGCTTTGTTAGTGTTCTCGGCGGAGACCGAGTGGAGTACTATTGCTGTTGGAGCTATAGAGGAGCTTTTGTTCAAGGTCAAGTGGACCGAGAGGAGAACGAGAAGGATTCTGAGTTTTCTGTCAGTGGTGACTAGAGTTCAGGCAGTAGGTTAAACTTAGCGGTACTGTAGTATTTAATATTGTTTAGAAGCCGCTCTTCTGTAGTCGAGATATCACATCACGTATTTTAAATAAATAAGTTGAGTTTGAACGAGAGTTTGTTAGTGTATCTTTCTGTCGGTCGAGAGTGATCGTAACAAAATACACATGTACTTTCTATCATGCAGCACTCCATAGTTCTTCTCCTCTTTGTCCAGTAGAAATTGACAAACATTGCTTCTCAGTGGAAATATTATGCAACTCATACACTTTATCTTAATAATTATTAAATCACCTGAGAACATAAAATAACCGCTCACCACATTGTCATTGTGGTAACATATTTTTACAATAATGGGGAAATATTATCTTTAAACTACCACAGCAGACACTGGAGAGAAAGAAGTACTTGAAGTTCACTAAAACACCTTTCATTTTTTCTAAGGCTTTCCAGGGCATCCGGCTTTCTCCAGGTACTTACTCAACTAAACTATCTAAACAAATGGACAAAAAAGTATCAAAACTAAGAAAAAGGCAAAAATCAAAAGAATACAAGAAGAAAAGAAGGGTGAGGAAAGACAAGAGGATGACAAAGAACAATCAAATTGAGAACAGGGAAGGACTGCAGTATGCAACTGGGATGGGATCGATATCAGCTTGAAGTCTTCACAGTGGAGAACATTCCTGCACCACTTCAGGCAGTAAAGGCAAAGAAAGTGACCATCTCAAAAGATCACAAACAAATTGTCTTTGACTTGGAAACATCTGGAAGGGGTAAATGCACTATATTTTACACCTTTTTGACCTGACTCAAGGTCAGTTGTGCAGTCATCAGTGGAAGCTATATTTGAGAAGATGGTAGTCCAGCTAAGGATCAAACCTTGTCCTGATTTTGCAAAGTTTGTTGAAAATAATAAACAGGACAGGAAGATTAAAAAATGAAAAGGGAAAAAATGAGCAAAATCCATCATATTACAACGTCTCATGTCTTTTGGGCTAGATGACAATATTACATTGTCCTTTTGCTGGACAATCACTGTAGTTTTGATGTCCATAGAACAACCTCTTTTTGAGGTAATTTTCTGACCTAAATAACTTGATCTACATGCAAAGTGTGTTGTGAGATGATCAAATGGTGTTTATACTATTTCAAAGATGACATCCAGTACAATTTATCTTTTATTACCAATTACTTTTATGGTGCCAGAGGTGTTGTGAAAATACTAAATATAACTTCTGCTTCAGGTAATGCTGCTGAGATTCTCCAGATTGCTGCAACAGATGGAAAGGATAGCTTCAACATATATGCAAAGCCATGCCATACTATCTCACCAGGAGCATCAGCAGTGAACAAGCTTACCTTCCAGTGTGGCAACTTATTTTATCAGGGAAAGCCAGTCAGTGCAGTATCCATTAATGAAGCCATTCAGAAATTCTTGGAATGGCTGAGGCCAAAAATTCCTTGTATTTTAATTGCCCACAATTGCAAAGCATTTGATTCCAAGTTCCTAGTACGAGCACTTGATAAGTGTGGGAGATTATCAGATTTCTGTGAAATGGTTTCTGGCTTTGCAGATTCTCTCCCAGCATTTCGAGACCTTCTTCCAGAAAGGAAGTCATACAGTCAAGAAAGCCTTGTTATTGATCTCCTTTGTCAAACCTATGAGGTACACAATGCTCTCTCAGATGTGAAGACATTATTCCAGCTAGTGGACAAATTCCTCAATGTCAAGCTTCTGCAGAAGCACAGCTTTGATGTCACTTGGGCAGCTGAGTGTGAGAAATTTTTGAAGCAGAAGAGATCTTTAGTTAATACATTACAGCCTCTAGTAGCAGAAAAGTTTCTGACAACTGCAATGGCGAGCAAGTGCGCCTCTTCTGGTTTAGGCCTGCAACACCTCAAATTGGCATACGAAAGGAGTGGAGAAGAAGGTGTCATCAGAGTCCTAACAGAAAAATTTGATGGTAAACCCCGCGTGTCCTCCAACAAGCGTGTAGTAGCCAAAATATGCAGTTACTTTACAAAGTAAAGGACATGATCTGTTTGTTATTAATTTGTTTGTGTAGAGTCTCTGTGACTACAATGTACGATACATAGAAAAATGTTGTTTAATTGGTGCTGTGAAGCACCTTCCAGGGTTAATTTTGCTTTGAAAGTCTTGAAAAATAGGCACCATTTAATGCAATTTTGAGGATAACAGCCCTGGAAAGTATACCTCGATATAAACCTTCCAAGGTTTAATTCATTGGTTTTCTAACAAATATTATTGAAAGGTATCTCACTTTCAGAATAATTTTCCGATAAGAAAGCTGTTATTTCTTGCGATAGTAGAATACAGTATACCATGACATATTGTTGTGAAATCGACTAAGCTCACAACGTACTTGAGCTAGAAACCGACCCTGGAGAGCGAGAAATCTTAGAAGGACAAATGTAGATATTAAAATGCGATCTCCAACGGAAAAGGGATCCAAATGTTGCTTGGAAATTAGTAAATAATTTACCTATGTGGAACAGCAACATTTTGAATGCTTATTAAGCTTATAAACTTTAACAATAATGAAGCACGAGTCACACTGGCATAATGAAAATATAAAGCTTCAGTTTATTTAAGCTTATGATCATGGCGTTGTGTAAAATGAGTACAATCTTAACTTACCGATTTCTTTGATCACTCTTGTAACTTCCTTCACTTTAGATGAATGTTTGCAAGGAGAAAATAATCGGAAATAGCAGAAAAAAGCCAAAAAAGCGCAACCCTCGTGCACATAGTCGAAAACTCTGACCGAAAACAACATGGAAGCATCTTCGAACTCGCCCCAGTCCGTTCGCGGAAAATGAGTGTTCGCCGAAATTGAATCTTTGCTGTCCTTTTGTCGTCCTGTGGCGAAGAAACGGGCACGGTTACCGCCCTTTTTATTGGTGTTTTTTACTCGTAATAGGTACTCGAACAACATATTTTAAAAGGAAAAAAAGTTGAGTAGTAGAAGTTGTAGAATTTGTACATAGATGACCTAAAACTCTGCATTTGGAGCCAGGGAGGAGTATGAGATCATGAGGTAGCGGTCCAATTTTCTTACATTATTTCCAAGATTGGGCAGTTTGAAACCCCTTTGCTGAAAGATTATAGCCCATAGAAACGAATAGGCTCTAGATTTCAGTAATATTCCTGGTTTTTGCTCTGTAATAATAATTTTTCCGGTTGATCGGGTTTCGAACATTTCTCGCGCAACGAAGTAAAAAACCCTTAGAATGACGGGCACGCAGGGCAAAAACAAGCACGGTGACCCCATCTTTTTATTGCATTTTTTCAATGTCCTATGTATGGGTATCAATTGTGCCAAGTTTTAAAAAAATCTGAGTAGTAAGTCATTTTCAAAGGAATTACCTTAATTTAAAGAAGTCTTTTTCAAAACTATTTTTAGCCATTGTTCTCTTTTGTGTATTAAAATCAATGTATCGTTTCATCCAAGGTTTCTGAGTAAATTCTAATACTCTATGAACCTTTTTTAACTTCATACCAAGAGATAAATACTGTTGTAAATTTCTGTAATGTAAAACATACTTTTCTTTAGACATAAGGTTAGGTACTAACTTATGTACTCTACCACTGCTAATATTTTCTGAATCTTTTAAACCTTTGCAATATGGAGATAACATATCATCGGTGACTAAAATCTTTTCTGGAGCTAATGGATAATCATTGTGTAAATGATGCAACTCTTCCGGATATTCTAAATCTACCTCTAAAATAACCCCTTTTCTTGTCTCATCTGTGTAATTATCTAATATAAAATCTTCAGGGGGTAACCATTTAAAATCTCCAACTGGTAGTGACTGTGACATTGCCCAACCATAAAGATTATTTGCATCTAAATACATTATATAAGAAGATTCTCTCGCTGGATTGTAATTTTTCATATATTTGTTATTTGCTAATGCATGTCTATGCGCTATATAAGAGATACCACCACGCATTCCCCTTTCAATAAGAGTTGTGCGTCAACATCTGAAATTAAGTCTAGATTTATTTTTGTCATTCTGAGTAATGCATCCCACGATAACCCAGGTGCAGAAAAATAATGACAAGGGTCCAACTTATAATACTCCAGACAAGTACTTCTGAAACTTTCAAATACATCAGCTAAGAGTAGTACATCTGTCCGCAAATATAAATCATGATACTCACCTAAGTCTCTGATTTGGAAGACACTCCATACTCGTTTTGCGTGCTCATAGTCACTTTCTAAAATATTTGTATCATTTAAAATACTATAAAAATCTTCTCTAGCTGGTAAAGACTTCTCACTGAATCGCTGGAATGAGTCAGTGTAATCATAAGGGTAAACACCTTTTTTCTTTATTAATCAAAATTCATCGTCATTTGGAAAAGCTTCTTTTGAATAAATAAATGCATCATCACTTAAATTACCGCTTAGTCGGTCTAAACTCTGGCTCATAAATGAAAAACTGTCAATGAAAGTCAAATGATTACCTAGTCTAAAACCAATATATTTCTCAAAATTACTTGCTATAACACCAACATTAATATTAACATCTCGTCTTATTAATTCACCAATCTTTTGCATTATAAAATGGCAGTCATAGCCTTTAAGATTATGAAAGATGACCGGAATTTTTAACTTTTCTGCACTGATAGCCCATTTTAGATTACAATCTCTGTGTGCAGCTCCACGATATTTACCTGTTATATGGCAATGATCTCTTACTTTATCATCTTTAGGTTTAAAACGACGCTCACAAATATGGCATACTGTACTATTTACGAAATCTCTTTCATTTTTGACTGTCATAACTAATGGTTTCTGAAATCGTTCTCGCACTATTCTTTGACAATCTTCTACTTCACTTAATATCTTGACTATAAACTTTTCGATACAATCTTCACCACGGTAAATTTCTACTGGTTTTGAATATCTCTTATCATATCTACAGACTAATTTATATCCATAACCACAAGCCTGGTGACTCTGATAAGTGGTAGTGTAAGATTTACCATCACTAGGCTGGCAACTATCAATTTTTTCTGTAATTGCTTCAAAATCAGCGTAAATGACAAAAGGCACAGGTAACATTTTATGGTGATTTTGAAAATAAATTTTGGATCCTTCGGGAGGCATTCTAATTGCTTGTGTTTCATTAATTGCTAAGCAATCCTGTCGATGCATTTCTAATGTTCTCTCGGAAGAGCAACAATGGAGACAAGACATACAAAAATATTTCCTACCTTTATATTTAGTGAATGATGCCATAAATTGATTGAAATTCTTAATAAGCACATAGTGGCTGTTTTCCTCCGCAGCTCCATCTGAAGACTGCGTAATCCATAGTAATTCTAAGTGGTCTCGAAAATTAGCTTTTGATATTCTGATAGGATAAGCTCCCCTATCATAACCAAATACATTAACATTAATAGAATTTTGCTTTTCAATTTTATCCATATCTTTTATAGTGACAGGGAAAGTGACACCAGTGTAATCTAACCCTTTTACCGATTCTCTATCTGCTTTAGTTATCCTTTGAGGGTCTTTTTTAAGTGGATTTAGATACCTGTTATGGCACCATAGGAAACATCGATTATCTTCATTTTTAGGATTGACTAAAGTCTTCTTAGGGTTACGTAGTTCCTCTGGGAGCTTAATATATGATTTACCTTTAATGGAAAGTAAGAGACAATATTAATGTTATGTAAAAGTGCTAATTCAAATACCCAACCAGAACCTTCTGATAACCAACGGGCCATTATCTCTAAAATTATTTCATTAGCATTATGAATAGCTTCTTCTATATCATCATTATTTGTAACAGTATAAGGGCCTGTGTTAAAATAGGGTTCTCGGTAAATCACCCCATTCTCAGTACGCTTTGATAATCGTACTTTTAGAGTAATATTAAATTTAAATCCCCTTTTAACTGTTAATAATTCCTTTAAAAGTTTAATTATTGCTTTTCTAGTATTATTTAACTGTATTAAGGGGTCATAACTATGAACAATAGATATTTCATAAGATTTGACATTACCTTTGAGAGCTTTAGATTTCTCTGTAATAGTAACATCATCGTCTTTAGGGATAAATTTTAATAATCTTTTAAATTCTCTTATAGTTTCAGGATTATAATAAGGTGTGATTTTGTCAATAAGCTTTTTGACATCTTCTCTGACACGTTTTGGAATTCTTGATGGTAAAATACGCGGTAATGCTATTGGTGGCCTTCTTCTCGGTTTAGGTACTGGTCTTTTAGGCTTATATTTAGTTGGTGTTAATGGTTCTGGTAAATTAGTTTCACTTATTGGATCATCTAAAAGATTGCCTCCTCTAACAAATGAGTTTTTTAGTCTATTTTCTGCAAATAATTTGATTAGTTTATTTTCAACATAATCTTCTGGATTTCTTTTTGCTATTTTTAGTGGTCCTGGATGTCCCAGTCCTGGTAGTCCTCCTGGAGATTTATTTTGTAAATTACGCTTATGTAAATCTGTCTTTAAATGCTGATATTTTCCCATTTTTGCATATTTTTTCTTACATACATCACAAAACCAATAAGATGGTATTGGCATTGATATATCCTTTTTGGGTTTAATTTTTTTTTTAAATCATCTATAATTTATATGTCTAATTTTTTTTTTAAATTATTAAATTATTAAATTATTATTATTATAAACTAATTAGTGCGCCAGTAAATTCAATATTGTGTAAGTTTCTATAATGTTTCTTTGTCTTTAGATGCATATATTTTCCTCTAAGTGTAATTTTTTCCATTTCCACATACATCACAGTACCATTCAGTATTTTTGAGTCTTTCATTGTTAATTTTGTTCCTCTTTTGTCGTTTCAATTGTTCTTCTGTTTTCTCTGTAGTCGTTTCCATCTATATAATTATTTATAATATTCTAATTTTTTTAAATATTATTAATTTTTTTTTAAATCTTTTAATGGCACCCAACTGTTGAATTCATCTGGGTACCCTTTCCATTTGACTAATGCTTTGTCCTTCATCTTACGAAGGACCTTTTCTATTCTATAGACCTCTTGATCTGTCTTTTGTAACTCTTCTCTGTAGAAAGTACCCTTAATCGATTCACCATTTAAGTCTTTTATCTTATAAGTAATAGGATTAGTGAATCTAATTTCGTCTATGATGAAAACTTCTTCAGTCCAATTAGGAGTATATCCTTTATCAAAGGTCACCCTTTTGTATTTGCTTATTCGGACTCTATCACCTACTCTAAATTCGGGTTTTCTGTCGCTCTTCGCTAAATCACCATATAAATTAAAATAAACTTGTCCATAGTTTTCAGGTTTTCTAGCTTGGAAAGGCGTCATTCCTATTGATCTATGTCGGCTGTTGTTGTAAGAGGCAAGTATTTTCGGAAGGATGTCAACGTAGACTGTATTGTTTTGCATAGTGAATCTCTTATACATTTTATCTTTGATAGTTCTATTCCATCTCTCACAAACTGATGATTTCTCTTCGTTTTCAGTGGAATAGATGGTTATCTTATCCTTAGCTAAGAGATCCAGCACATTTTTGTTATAATATTCTTTTCCTGTCTACCCATAACATTTTAGGCTTATTTTTCTTGAATATGCTTTCAAACGCTTTAGATACTTCTAAGCCAGTTTTTGTCTTTAGAGGTACTATCCAACCATATTTACTGAAAAGGTCTAAGACCATTAAAAGATATTTATAACCTCGGTTCCATTTGCTAAGCTTTTGCATATCAACTAAGTCTGAACACCAGATATCATCTACATTATGTGCAATGACTCTTCGCTTGGTAAAATTTCGTTTTATAGGTTTGTGTAACTCATTAGCTAGACCTTCCCATGTGTCTAAATTTTCAGTGTTTTTTTTTTTTACACCTAAACCAAGTTTTTGCTTTGTATTAATAGTGTTTCTAGCCAGCCAATGACCCCACTATCTCTCATTCCAGGGAATTGCATCTGAAGCTCGGACCATTTTCTTGTCAGCCACATTTTTACATGATTTTACATTCTTTTCAGTACCTCCCTTATCAGCACATACTGAGTAATCAACATCGTGTTGCATGGCTATAGCATCTGTCTTACCTGTTGGTTTATCATATATTTCATAGATTTGGCCAGTGTCACGATCCCATTTTACTTGGTTTTCTAAATCATTGTAAGGACCAGTATATTTGTGTCCTGGAAGAGTCCAACCAGCTTTTTGTTTAGGTAACTTACCTATTGCTTTATGAATATCGACTCCAGAACCTGTTCTGAGACCAGAGCCAGTCCTTCTCCTACCCCTTCCCCTACCACTGATTTTTTTAGAAAGATCATTAGCCAGAGAGTCAATTGCTCTATTCAAATACCTTTTACCAATGCCTTTAACCCTATCTTTTACATAATCAGATTTTATTGCTTTGCTAGCACCGATTTTTCCAAGGTTATACAATCCTTTTGCACCAGAGGCCAACCCGTGGACAATTAGTTCATCAAAACCGCTTCCTTGCATTTCTCCTTTAGATATAAAACGAAAGTTTGTAATTCCACATTCAGCACAAATACATCGCATTGCATTTCTACCATTTTTTGTAATTACAAAAGTTTCAGAATTTGGTACACATTCTGTCCTTTTTCTTTGTTTAACACAATAAGATAACATATATTAATTCTAGAGATTAAAATTAATGTTATAATAATAATTAATGTTATAATATAGCTCCTATGAGGGGAATTCCCTTAAATGGACTGTTTTTACTCAGTAATAGCCCTTTTTTTTTTCTACCAGTCCCTGCCTTAACTAATTTAGTTTTTGTTATCCCGCATTCTGCGCATTTAAATCGCATCATGGCACGACCATTTCTTGTCTGTACAACCCTTTCTGAACCAGGAACGCACTCTGTCTGTTTTCGTTGTTTTACACAATATGATTTTGTCATATATATAATTATTTTTTATTATTTCCATATATTATTATAATGGAACAAATTGACATTGACATTGAAATATAAAGAATAGAAGCGTTGTATAAACATTACAAACTTCTTTATAGAAAAATTGCCTTTTTATGTTGTTCTGGAGAAACTAAAAGAGTGAGAAATCTGAGAAATAGCTTGAAATTAAGTCTAGATTTAAATAAAATGAAAAAAATGAGAAGTCTTCAAAGCAATCCTTTAAAATAGTTTTCTATGAATTTTTCATTCTCTTTTGTGTCAAAGCTAAAAACTTGCAATAAATCGAAATAATCTACTCCTTTATGCATTTCATTCAAGAAATACAAGCAAAAATAGCCACAGGTTGTAGTATAGAGATTCTGTATTTGTCGGTTTTGGTGTAATAAAGTTAAGTTTCTTTCTTTTGCATGGTTGACCAACTCTTGAAAAGGCGGCATCCCAAAAGAATCAAAGTAATTTATGGTACCATTACGAACATAGGTTGTAACCCAATGACTACCGCTCATATAATGAGGTTCTAAATTATAAATAAAAAGCGCTAACTTATGCTGATGTGATACAGTCTGATCTCTACTTAAAACATTCTCTATAGGTATCTTCAAGTATTTACACCAATCTAAAAGATCAAAATTACTCATTGGGATATCTTTATGGAATTTAGGCTTTTTTATTATTTTTTTTTTCCTCCCCTGCCCCATGTGCCAATAAATGGTGGTGGGGCCATAGGCATTCCAATCCTTGCTGCCCCACCATTTGATCTTGGAGCGCCTATTCTAGAAGCTCCTCTTCCTTGCGTCAGAGGTCTTCCCCTTATACTTCCTCCTTTTAATGCATCAATAAGCATTGGAATACCAATACTAGCTAGTAACGTGCCAATACCACTACCTACTTGTCGCTGAGTAATTTTGAAAAGTAAGTCTTCTCCTAATTTATGAGCTCTAGCTAAATCTCCTATTTGTCCTTTAGTCAGATGATCATCCATTTGAGCTAACATATATAGATTTTTATTTGGTACTCTAAATAATTGGCCACCACTAATTTTCTTAACTATTTGGCTAGCACCTTCAGAAGCTAACCCTGCTAAAGCAGACAATCCTAGTGTTTTACCGATAGTTGGAGCTACTGTCTTTAATACTGGCAATATTGAGCTAAATATCCCGCTACCAGTTTGTCGCCTGATATTATACTTTGATATAGTAATTACCATTCCTTTATTAGCTGTTTTGGCCTTAGCGAGTCTCTTAACAGTATTCATTGGTACCATAAGGACATTAGAACCACTTAACGCATTTTTACTTAAGCGTAAACTTATTTCTTCTCTGTTTCTGTAAGCCATAGATAGTTTTCGTTTTTGCCCTTCAGAAAGTGTGACAGAAACTTGATGTAATTCAGTCATTATATATTATTTATGGACTTTTTTAAAAATTCATAAATAATATTTATTCTGTGACTTATTTATTACTCAGAATCATCAGGATTTAGAGATATGACTGGTTCAGTCACTTCATCATCATCATCTAAGAGAAACTTATTAAAAAGATTTTCTTCTTCTTTAAATGTTACTTGCATTAATTTCGGTTTTAAAGTAGCTCCAAAAGTTCCAGTTGAGAGAGAAAACCAGGCAGCAATAAATTTAACTTTACTTCGTGGCCCTATTGATACTGATTCATATTCAATCTTTTCTCGATCCCATGTAAAAAAGCTTGTACCTAGTCGGTCATTGCGATAAAAGAGAGTAAACTCCATCTTTGATGGGTAATCGAGATATACTCTTTCATCATCAATCATTTTATAAGGTTTTTTACAAATTATTTTCCAAGAACCACCTTGCCCGTGTCTATCATATCCTGCTACAGCTTCTCTCTGTATTTTTTTGACCTTTAAAGAATGTATATAATTAATGAAGAATTGGTCTAATTCTTTTGCTTTTTCTAGATATTCCCCATCACAATTAATTTGCATGCTAGTACCTTGATATTCTCCATTTTTATCAAAGTTTTCTTTTAAACCGAAGGGTGTATATCCTTCATATTTAACAAATAATGTTTTTCCATTATATAATATTCCAATCTGTGTTCCATTGTGCTTATTTGGCTTTGGTTTTGCAAAAGTTATCTTTGAAGTGTCAATATCAAGAAAATTAACTATTTCTTCTCTTTCGTTCACTCTTTCGTTTACTCTTTCGTTTACTTTCATATATATTAGATTAAAATATTTTTTCTAAGATCTCTTAAAGTACAGCGTTTTTCATATTATTATTATTAAGTATTTAATTATACGATAACTAATTGATCTCCCACTTTATCCACAACGACATCTTCTTCATAAAGAACAATTGCATGCACTCGAAAATCAGCAGCAGCTGCTTGTGAGAGGCGAAATTTTATGTTAAGTTGCTTTGGATCTCTGCTAAGCTCTGCTGTTTGATAAGTTAGGTCAAAATAGAGGAGTGGGTAAAGACTCGAAAAATTAGCGATATTCATTTGAGTACCTGTATTATAATCATTCCGTTGCCATGAATAATTCATTAAATCATAATAGATTCTTGTTTTACTTTCTGTATCATATTCAAGCTCTGGATAGAAGACACCATTACCATATTCAAGACGACAAGTAGTAAGATGACTATTAGCATCAGCAGCATTGAGTTTAAAAGTATCAAAAATATAAGGATTTGCTGTCATATCATTAGTCTTAAGTCTCTGGAAGTAGACAAAAACATGCCGTACTTTATCAATACTAGCTGAGATTCTGAAATCACCAGTTTCTGGTAGTATCTGAAGTTTGGTACATTTCTTTGAGGTATTTCTATTTACTGGGTTTTTGGTGTTCACTGAGGAATTTAGTCATAAGAGCATCTTTTGGTTCTAGTCGGGGTACCCATAGGTAAAAACGATCAATTACTAATCTCAATGTATCAACTGCCCCATATAAGACTTCAGCGTCTGGTGTCAGTTCTATTTCAAATTGGAGATCCATTGGAGGTAACATTCGTCCTTCTAATTCTTCGAAAAAAGAATACCTATTTAATGGAATACTTGTATTAACATGAGATCTGTTAGCTGTTAATAAACGCCTACTTTCCAAACCTGTGTTTGTATCATCTGAAGTGGCATCTGTATCTAAATACCATAAGCTATTTTTGGCTGTACTTCGTCCAAAATCATCTGAATATTCTAAAAGACTTTTTGCAAAAGTTACAAGATGAAGATTATCAGTGTCGTAGACGATTTTTCCTGCACTCTTAATAACCATATGTTTAATTAATGAATGCGATCCATTAATAATTGTAGTTCTGAGGTCTGCATTGTCTCCACCATTTGCTTTTAGATCTAATCGGAATCGCACTTCAAAAAAGGCATTGTACCAATCAAGCATAATACCACGGTCAGTAACATGAAATTTGTAACCTTTCTTTTGTTGCTCTTGAGTATTGGCAGGAGCTCTTATAGCGTCTTGAAGAGGAAATTGCACTAGTTCGTTTCTCTGAACGTACTCTGGTGATCTAAATGTCATTATATAATTTTGACCAGATATTTTTTCTTTAAGATCGCGCTATAAGATCGCGCTATAAGATCGCGCTATAAGATTATTAATCAGTGTATTAAAGATATTTTTCCTTTAAGATCGTGCTATAAGATTATTAATCAGTGTATTAACTTCATCCTGCCCTAGCGGAGCTCTTGTCTTTGTCTTTTTGGTCCCTGTGGTCCCTACATTTGACTTTGCTTTTTCAGACCGTGAGGTTGAAGACAGCCTTTTTCTAATAAGCTCACCAGATTTCTCTATAACTTTATCAGCAGCCTTTTTACCAACTTTTTCTCCCGCTTGAGATACACCAGCTTTTATTGCTTTTTTAGCAAATGGTTTTAATACATGTCCAGTTAAAGCACTAGCTACTTTTTTTAGTGGTTTCATAAGATTATCTACTATAATTCCATTGCCACGGTGTTTGTAGACATATCGTCCCGTTCTTGGGTGATAAATCTTTTTGAACTCTCTTGACTTCATATATATAAATTAGTATTAATAAAATTAATTAGAATGGAACTTTTTTTAAGATTAATGAAAATGCAGTGTCAGCATGATCTAAATACACTGGTCTTCTTCAACCGTCAGTTACATAGATTCGAACGCTTGAAACTCTTGTTTTATTGATAGGATTAAATATAACACGACGCGGTTCAAGGGTAAAATTGTAAGAAGGTCTTAAAGTTCCTGTACTAAAACTAAAAACAATATCTGATTCTTCCCCATTTACTAACGAATCAGAGACTAAATCACAATGAATATTTAGGACATCTGTATCTTCTGATAGGTTAGATACTTTGGGGCCAACGTTTCTCTCATCGCTTAAGATCACCTTATCGAATCCTATTAGTTTACCAAAATTAGATTTAGTCAGGTCAAGCCTATAGTTTGTATCTAAAGTCACTATGGCTCTGAAAGTTGGTTCATCAAAAGTTAAAGAGATTGGAAATACATCATCACCATCACCATTAACTGTTTTAGTCTTTTCCTTAATGTAATTATCAATCTCAGTGTAATCCCAAACTCCTTTTGGAAAATCAATATCTGTAAATGTTTTCCCACCATCTTTACTGTAAGCTATCTTTTGATTCTCGTAACCGGGATTTATATTTGTCCATGTAAAAGCCATTGAAATAATTCTATTAAAACCAATATACCAAATCCCATCAGTTTCTTTAAGACCTAAAGTTCTAGAAAACCTTGTAGTAAAATCACCAGGTCGATTACCAGGTTCATCTTTAACTGCAAAACTACTTAATGTGATTTGTCTCTCCATATATTATTATTAATAAAATTAATTATACCGGGACATTTTCCCGGACCCTAAAATATTTTTTGACTAACTTTTGGTATTGCGGCTTATTGATTGATTTTGTTCTTAATAATGTGTCTAAGATAGTTTGACCCATATTTCTCATCTTAACGCTTGTATTACCTGCTTCCATTTCACCAATAATTACTGTTAATTTCTCTAGTAATTCTTTAGCATCATTATAGAAATAGACTCCTCTTCCTGTCCTGGCTGTCCCGCCCCTTTTAAGACCTGAACCCTTTTTACTTTTCTGTACTTTTAGATAGTCTCTATATTCTTGAATAGGTTTTAGTCGTGTATCTGCAAATTTATGAGCCATATCCTTTTCTCGCTGTAGCTTTTCTATTACATCTCTAGGAGCATTATTTTTTATAGCTTGATTTAGTCTTTTACTTGTATTTGTTTTAAATGTACTTGTAATACTGCTTATTTCAGAATTTGCTTTTTTTATGTTACTCTCGAGATATTTATTACGTTTAACTGGTGTCATTTCTGGTTGGGATAATCTCATTTCAACATCATCATAGTTAGTAAGGCCTGTTTGATCTAAAATCTCCTCTATCTAAATCATCATCATCATCATCATGTGGTGGTTCAATTGCTAAAGGTTCTTCTCTCTCTACAAAAGAATATTCTGGCGGTTCTTCCAGAAAAGATTCATCTCCTTCTAAATTCCACAAACTAGGGCCCATTTCATATTTTGGTGGTGGGCCTCCAGGAATCTTAGCTATTTGTTTTTCTGTCTGTGGTGCTACGTAATCTTGGAGATCTAATAAGCCTTCTACATCCATATCTTCATATGGATCTACCTCTGGTGCATAATCAATTTCATCTCCCTGCTCTCCTGCTGGCACCGCAGGAGGTCCTTGTGCGCCAGGTATTCTCCTTTGCGGTCTATTCTTAGGCTTTTGTGCCCTTAAACCCTCTATGATTTCATCAAGTCTAAAAGATTTTGTTATTCTTGCGTCAGAGGTCTTACTCTTTATCTTCTCTTCAGTGATCTCATCATATAGCTGATTCTTCATCCTTCCACAATCAGCGACAAAATTGTTGACACATTCCCCTTTCTAACTCCCAATTTCGTCACTTTGATCCCCTTTTGCCCTCCTAGCTTCTCATGTCAGCCCCCCTCACCCAAAAACAATGTTGCACCGCAATTGCTGTGATCTTGAGGAATAAACAAGCAACATTGAATTGGGGAGCGGGGTCTTTTCCACAATTTTTTGCGCGATTAAAAGAGTGGTGTTAATTGGTGCACTACAAGTGCTATGGAAAGACAATGTGTCAACTAATTATGTCGCCGATTGTCTGAGACCGATTTGTTGCCCTTTTGCTATTCGTGTTTGGGAAAAAACGACAAATCCTTCAGATCTTATTCTTTGGAGTACAAAGAAAATTGATATGCTCTAAGTGGGTAAAATATATTTCAAAATATAGTTTGGAGAGGAATTATTTGGGTATTAGTTGAAAATTCACTAATTAAATTAACAAGTATGCATTTGAACATGCCACCAGCGGCACGTCGTCCGGACACCACGAAAAAATTTGTTATATTTTCGTTGTTTGGTTACAGAATTCTTATCGGCATTTCTGTGCGAAGATCTTAAAAGATGGACTTGCTGAAAGCGTATGATTCTGATGGTTTTTGCTCTAAAGAAAGTGAAAATGATATATTAGAAAGTCAAGAAGAGGAGCTTGACTCACGTACTGTAAGGCAAGTGTATTTGATAACGTACAGCCGGGCAGATCAAGGTAGATTCCCAACAAGAGAGTCTTTTGTGCAGGCGGTATTGTTTTCTTTCAATTGCACACCAGCGAAAGTTGTTCAGTGGTGTTGTTGCCTGGAAAGACACGCAGTAACAGGAATCCATTATCACATAGCGATCAAATTAAACAAAAATCAAAGATGGCTCCAGAGCAAGAGATCGTTGCTTGAGAATTTTGGGATTTCTGTTCATTTCTCCGCGATTCACGCGAACTACTACTGCAGTGCATGGCAATATGTGACAAAGGAAGATTCAGGGTTTATCCAGAGCTTTGGTCATCCAGATCTAACGAATGACCATCCACCGAGAACGACTCTGGCCTCTGCTACTAACCACTCTGGGCGAAGAAAAAAGCGGTCGTTGGCATTGAATGAAGAAGACACATTATGTGATAATGATGAAGCTGACCTTGAGAGTGTTGACAAGAACGAGCGCTTTCAGAACAGTGAGAAAAGAAAGAAAAAACGAATGTCTTCCTACGAATTGTCTGAAATCGTCGTGGCTAAAAGGATTAAAACGAGAACTGAGTTGCTGGCGCTTGCGCGTGAACAGAAATTAGAACAAGGTAAAACTGACATTGCGGAGTTTATTATCAACAGAGGTTCTAAGGTGGTTGCTGAAATTTTAGAGTCGGCCTGGGAAATGGAAGATGCGCAGAAAACTCTTGAACGACAAAGGAAGAGAAGGTTACAGCTATTACCAGAGGCAAGACTGGGAGAATGTGTGGAGAACTGTAACGGTGATTGGTTAGTCTGTGCGCGCGAAGTGTTAGAGCGAAACGGAGTTGAAGAGAGCTATTTTGCCGAGCAAGTTTATGAGCTTTTAGACAAGGGTCGTGGAAAATACACAAATATTATGATTGTCGGAGTAGCTAATTGTGGTAAAACATTTTTGCTTGACCCACTGAATGTTATTTACGAGACATTTTCGAACCCAGCCTCCACAAGTTTCGCTTGGGTGGGAGCAGAGAAGGTGGAGATTCTGTTTTTAAATGACTTCAGATGGACACCGTCTGTTATACAATGGCATGATTTTTTACTTCTTTTGGAAGGGCAGCTTGTGCACCTACCAGCTCCTAAATCTCATTACGCTAAAGACATCGCTTTTACTGTAGATACCCCGATTTTTGCCACTGGAAAGAATCCAATTGTTTTTGTTAAGAACGGGGCACTGGACGAGAAAGAAACAGAAATGATGAATGTGCGGTGGAAAATATTTCGTTTCCACGCACAAATCCCGCAAGAAAAGCAAAAACAACTGCTTCCTTGTGGGAAATGCTTTGCCACCTTGATTTTGGGACAACGGGGGGACGAGCATCTGTAAAAGCGGACGATTTACGACGATTAACCACGATTAACCACGATTAACCATGAGCGTAAAAAAAAGCCAAGGAATGTGTATAGATCGTTTTCAATGTCACGCAATAAAAAAATAAATCGAAAACCATTCAGTGGATAAAGTCAAGAAATTGTGATCTTATTGGAAATACATAAAGAAGACACTTCTCCGAGTTTTAGGTCTGTGCGTTTACCCAAACCGTAGATATTCGTCGAAATGCTTCGCAGAAATTTACAGAGCTTAGTATGGAAACGCCATGTTGGTGCACATCAGATGTGCACCAACATGGCGGCCGGAAAATAGTGTAAACATCTGGAACTTACTTTGGCTATCTAGGCGACTGATTATCTGTACTGAACAAACAAGCATTTACATAAGCACTTTTCCTAATGCTCTAACTTCTAAAAGAGCTACAAATCATGAGATAGGCATATATTTTTCGGCAAATGCGATCGCAGCTTTGTGTCACGCACCGACATAACTCTGAAATTCAAAATGCTCTGATTTCCAAACGAAGAACGCTATTGAGCTGTAAAATTGTAAACAGATATAAATATACGGTCTCTTATGCCCTATGAGGATAACAACTTTGGTGGCTCTTTAGTTTCGGATTTTAGAAAGCGATGACGTCACGTGAAAACAATCTATTGTTTATTCCTGTGGTTAATCGTGGTTAATCGTGGTTAATCGTTCAAACTAATACTCTACACTTTTTTCCAACTCTTTTAATGGGTTTTTAATTGCAAAGACATTACATCAACATGCTGCACATCTGAATTTCATATTCTAATATAAATATGAAGAAGAAATACCATGAAAAGAAACTGTTCATTGCACATCACGTAACATTGTTAGAATGTCACACCTTGTCACGCAAAACTTAAACTTCTATACTTAATGTCACGGTATCCATAACAAGACATTTCAGAGGTTTTAGTTAGCGGTTATCAATATTTGGTACGTGAACCTTTGTTGCCAATGATTGCATCAATTCTCTTGTTCATTGATGCGATTGTTCTATCAATTAAAGTATGATCAAGCTTTTTGAATGTTTCTACAATGCGTTCTGAAAATTGTTCGTACGTCTCATAGCTGATGTTCTTTTTGATAGCATCTGCTTCTAATATTCTTTTAACGATGTTGAATATGTTTTCAATCGGATTTAAATCTGGACTACGTGGGGGAATAGCTAGTAGCTTTGCGCCTACTCTCTTCAATGCAGCACGAGCCAGTGCACTGTTCTGACTCGGGTCGCCATCTTGAATAAACAACTTAGAAGCTTTCTGCGATTCTCGAAACATACGCTGGAACTCGCGTTCAATGAGTGTCCTAAAGTATCTTCCGTTTAAGGAGTTGTATTATTCACAAAGAATAACTCCTTTCCCATAGCTAATTGCAACAAAAAACTTCACTAAGCGCCCTCCTGATCCGCAGTGCGCACCCTTTGCTGTACATCCGCGAGCTAATCCTTCCTGGGGCCTACGCCATATCTTTCCTTTGGGAGCGCGTGCTTGATCGTAGGGGTTATATTTGTGAATAAAACTCACCCCATCTACTTAAAAGGCAATTTTTTCCGTCCAAACACTACTGTTGTAGTCTTTCCTCATTGCTTTTGCAAATTGTACGCGTCTTTTGAAGTCTGTGTTCAGTAACACGCCCTTCTTTCTACTATTCAAGTAGCGATAGCCATGTGAACGAAGGAACCGTTGCACGGTGCGACAGGAAACTTCCCTCATGTTCAAACCCGCTCTTTCCATTAACCTTTTTACGGTGAAATTCCCGTCTCCCTCGCGTAAAGTGCTGATCTGCCTTAAAAGGAGACGTTCCTGACGGCCGCTCAATTTCCGAGGTCTTCCTGCTAATTTCCTTTTGTGTCGCGCGCGACTTCTTTGCATTGTGTTTACTCCTTTCAAAATCCTATAAACCGTGGACCGACTAACACCACACCTCTCCATAATTTCACTTTGTCTCATACCTCTATACTTTTTTGCAATGCGGACAAATGCTCGAGTTTCATCTGGGATTTTCCCTTGGAAAACCATATTGCACCAATTTTTTCAAGTTCTCAACGCCTTTATCACGTCACCACAAAATTACATAATCACCTGTCATTGTCGTTTCCTAATTACTGCCAATTATCCACCGGAATAAATCGAAAGTACCCATGGGGTAGATTACATCGTAAGACAAAAGACTCCTGATGAAGCTGTATTTTCAAGCCATTTCAACTATTGCACTTCGGACAATCAGCGACAAAATTGTTGACACATTCCCCTTTCTAACTCCCAATTTCGTCACTTTGATCCCCTTTTGCCCTCCTAGCTTCTCATGTCAGCCCCCCTCACCCAAAAACAATGTTGCACCGCAATTGCTGTGATCTTGAGGAATAAACAAGCAACATTGAATTGGGGAGCAGGGTCTTTTCCACAATTTTTTGCGCGATTAAAAGAGTGGTGTTAATTGGTGCACTACAAGTGCTATGGAAAGACAATGTGTCAACTAATTATATCGCCGATTGCAGTCTCAGTCCGCTTCTGAGCTAATCGTTTCCAATTTGACAGACTCATATATTTATAGAGATTTTTTATTATGAGACATATTATGAGACATAATGATATCAGCAGAAAAAACGGACTTAAAAAAATTCATGTTCAGTTATATAGATGAAAATTCCTAATTATGATTCCGCTTCTAATAATGACAGCAATTTCAAAAGACTGCTACCTTATATGCCTTCAGACACTTTTCGAATGTTAATTTGTGGACCAAGCGGTTGTGGTAAAACTAACGTTCTCATGCATATGCTTTATAATCTACTCTACTATGATAAGATTTACTTGTTTCCTAAAAATCTCGAGCAACCGAAGTACAGACGATTATTAGAAACATTTCGACCCATTTCAGAAGAGGTTGGTTATGATGTCATAGAAGAGAGTAATGGTGATGTCGTTCCTCTCGAAAGCCTAGATAATGATAACCAAAAAATAGTCATCTTTGATGACTATGTTTGTGAACGAAACCAAAAACCTCTAATTGAATATTTTATTGGTGGTCGTCATAAAAATTGCAGTGTAATCTATTTAAGTCAATCTTATTATCTCACTCCTAAAGACATCAGACTCAATTGCTCTCATTTTTGTATTTTTGACTCTCCAAGTAATGCAGAGACAGCAAGAATGTGCCGTGAAGTCAATGTACCTAAGAAGCGATTCGATATTGCGACTAACGAACCTTATAGTTTTGACGTACATTGATAAGACAAAAAAGACAATCAGAAAAAATTTCAATGAAAATATATAGATGGAGAAAAAAATATTAGAAGAAAAGCAAGCGATGAAGTCATTAATGAGAAATATTTCAAAAATGAGAATATATTTTACTGAAAGATTAACAAAAGAAATAAATAATGAGTTTAATAACATAAATTTTTCATCAGAAAATATTACTACAAAAATAGAATATTTAAAAGTATTTGAAACAGGATACGACAAATCTATTTCTGAAAAAATATTATTACTAATTGAAGATCTCAAAATGCTAGATTCTGATTACTTAAGAGATAAATAAATATTTAATAATAATTATATATGGGTTATAGCAATGGACAACTTGAAACATTAGCAACAGGTAAAGGTGAAAAAGGTGATCCTGGTTTACCGGGAATTGGTTATAATCTAACTGATGATGGAGATTTTGACATTGATGGTAAGAGATTAACTGAAGTAGCAGCTCCTATCCATAAAAATGATGCAGCAACAAAAGAGTATGTAGATAATAACCTACCAGCTATAGATTTGTCACCTTATCTGAAAAGAGATGGAAGGACATCAATGACTGGTGATTTAAATATGAATAATCATAAGATTAGTGATTTAGAAGATGCTACGGATGATAATGATGCTGTCTCTCTAAAACAATTAAAAAAGATGACCGATCATACCCCCACAAATTATCATTTGCGATCTAGTTTTACTTTTTATAAAGATTTTGGTGATAAAGCAGAATTAACTAAATCAAACGTTTCTATTCCTGGGAATACTGATCATTTGGATTTATTAGAGATATCTCGACAAGGTGTTAAAGATGGTTTTGCTTATTCTGATGTGAAATTGACAAACAATATTGATCTGGGTACTTATTCCATTCTTTTTGAAATTTTTGGTTATAATGGTTCTAATATCGTTACTGATGGTGACAGTGATCGCCTTTTACCTTACAATGTTGAAGGTGATGCAAGAATATCTGATTTCAGTCATGATTGGTTTTCAAATTATGCTAAATCATATATAATTTTCAATAATTCTAAAAGAGATGTTGAAATCACTCTTCAATTTCGTTATTATGGTTCTAGTAACTCTAATTTTAAATTTCTCTTTTTTAGTAGATGTGTCAAAGGAATACAAAGGACTAGTTTTGATCATAGATTATTTAATGTTAAAAGTACTGATTTTTCAGGAACAATTTTGTATTTTGAACCAATCAATATGAATAATGAAAAGATAATCAATCTTGCCCATCCAACTGATAGCAAAGGTGCAGCTACTAAAGGCTATGTTGACACAGAAAACACTAAAAGAGATACTGCTATTAATAGAAAAGCAGATAGGTCAGATGTATTACTTAGAAACGGAAGCCAAACGATGACTGGTAATCTATCTATGAATGGAAATAGGATTTTTAGCTTACCTATTCCAACTGGGCCGCAGCAACCTGTGACAAAGAGTTATTTTGAAAGTCAAATTGCTTTGATACCACAGCCTGATTTAAGTCTTTATCTTAAAGTACCTATGACAGGAGATCTCAACATGAATGAAAACACAGAAAACACTAAAAGAGATACTGCTATTAATAGAAAAGCAGATAGGTCAGATGTATTACTTAGAAACGGAAGCCAAACGATGACTGGTAATCTATCTATGAATGGAAATAGGATTTTTAGCTTACCTATTCCAACTGGGCCGCAGCAACCTGTGACAAAGACTTATTTAGAAAGCCAAATTGCTTCCATACCACAGCCTGATTTAAGTCCTTATCTAAAAGTAGATGGATCTTTACCTATGACTGGAGATCTCAATATTGGTAGTAAAAAAATAACAGATTTAGTTACACAAGATGATGTAGCTATCAGTGATTACCCTAATTATGTAAAAGATTCTAAAATGGCTGTTAATAAACTTTATGTCAATGAAAACTTTTTAAAATTAAAAGGTGATGACTATGACTTAAAAGGTAAACGGATAAAAAATACTGAGCCATATGGTGTCAATACTTTTGATACAAATGATTTAGTCTCCAAGGCATTTGTCCAAGCAGAAATAAGTAAGCTACCTACAGATGTATTAAAATTGGATGGTTCACGAGCTATGACTGGTACTCTCCAAATGGGTGATAATGCTATCACTGGAATTAGGAGTTCTTCAGCAGATAATGCAGCCCTAACAGTTGGTGGCGCAAAATCTACTTATCTACCACTTTTAGGAGATAGAGGTATGGAAGGAGATCTCGATATGGGTGATAATGCTATCACTGGAATTAGGAGTTCTTCAGCAGATAATGCAGCCCTAACAGTTGGTGGTGCAAAATCCACTTATCTACCACTTTTAGGAGATAGAGGTATGGAAGGAGATCTCGATATGGGTGATAATGCTATCACTGGAATTAGGAGTTCTTCAGCAGATAATGCAGCCCTAACAGTTGGTGGTGCAAAATCCACTTATCTACCACTTTTAGGAGATAGAGGTATGGAAGGAGATCTCGATATGGCTAATCATAGCATCATTAACTTGAAAGAACCAAATTCATCAGATGGTTCTCATGCTACCAATGTCCTTTATGTTAATAGGTCAATTACTGATAATAATGCTGTAATTAACACTTTGATTACAGATAAAGTCAGTGAATCAGAAGCACTTAATATTAAAGCAAACCGACAAGAGAATGAATTCTCTTTTGTCATGGATGATGACCTATTTAATGAAGATGATGATGATATTTTCAAAGTAAGAAAAGTCGACAAAGATTACTATTATATCAATCTTGCTACTTATCAATTTAAAATTAAGTATGACTCTGATATCGGTTATTATAGCACCCGATTAACTATTGATTTAAAATCGTTAGATTTAGGTGAGTATACATTAGCTTTTGAAATGTATTATGGTAATCGAGTGGATCAAGACGAAGTGGTTGTTAACGCAGTTAGTGAAACATTAAATGTTTCACGTAATAATACAAATACTTTTTCCGATTACAGTAGAACAATTATCAATTTTCATAAATATGGAAACATTGGGATTATTGATTTAGATATTGATTTAACTTTAAAGTACAGGAGTGGTGCGACTTATGATGCAGAAACAGACATCTACGTAGTTGTTTATGGCGTAAGTGGTCATCAGAATGACGTTGACTCACGAATTTGGGATAGATTCTATTACATCAGAAACAAAATCATCCATTATGAAGTACCTATAGATATGGGTAATCGACAAATAAAAGGATTAAATGATGGAAATGAAAACAGTGATGCTGTTAATGTGAAACAACTAAATGAAGTAGAAAGTAATGTTGCAAATTATGTTGATAGTGAAATTGCAAAAGTAAATAGTGAAATTGCAAAAGAAAATAGTGAAAATAAAAATTTGATAAAATTAATAGTAAAATATATATTAAGTAATGATTCAAAGATTTCTTCAATAAAAGATTTGTATTTTTCTGATAGTAATGAAGGTAGAACACCAAATACATATGCGTTTGTAACTACTGATGATAACGGAGGTTATTTTACTTTTTATTATGTCTTCCAGCATAGTGCAAGTACAAATAGTGAAATGGCTATATTTTTTAATCTTAGATTTGAATCAAGTTATCTTGATGTATATATTTTTGTTGATAAAAGCAAAGTAGTAATTTCACGTAATCCTACAATAGATGAACCATCTTTAAGATCATTTAATATTCCAAATAATTCTTTAGGAAAGCAAGTTTGGTTTTGGATTTGGCCAAAAGGCTCATTTATGAATATAATTTTTAGTGGAATTAGTGCTCCAATTAAAGTGAGTAATGCTTTTGCTAATGCTAGTATTTTTATTACTACTCTATTAAGAGTAAATGTAGATGATAATCCTTTCACTAAAAAGAGAGGATTAATAACTAAAAATATTTATGATAATAGCAGTGAAGCTTATCAGAGAGTAAAAGAATTTGAAAGGAGCGAAGGAACTATTATATAAATAATATTATTAATAATAATTAATATTATATGGGGCATAGTAATGGGCAACATGACAAACCATCAAGAAGAGAAAAGGTTAAAAAAGGAATAGGCATTAAAACAACTCCAGGCATTAAAACAACTCCAGACAACCATTTCGATTTACAAAACAAGAGATTAACAAACGTTTCTGCTCCAATGGATGACCATGATGCAACCACTAAACGATTCGTCTCTGATTTATTAAAGACAAAAGCGGCTACTACATACGTTAATAATGAACTAGCTAAAAAGAATAAAACAAAGGGATACATCACCGTCTATGCAGAAGAAAATGGACCTCTGATTAAAAGTAGTCTCCAATACGGTAATGGAAGTTTCGGTAATGGGAATGAGCAATATGGTTGGCCTAGTCCTGTAGACGGTAAAATAGTTCGTGGGAGCATTTGTGCTTGCGCTGGCAATAGGCAAGCATCTGAAGTGATAGTCGGGTTAGTTCTCAATGGTGCTGATCAAGATGTAAAAATTGTCAAACCTGCGGATGAATGGTCAAATCACACTATTTTCAGTAATCCGATTACGATAAAAGCTGGCGACAGGATCAATTTTCAGAGCAAAACATCGAATTCATCCGTAACACACGCAATGGTACACTTATTGATCGAAATTGTTATGTAATAGGTGTTTACGTCACGCACGTGTAAACTCACGTTTTCTCTCGGGTTTTCTATTGTTTTAGCCTCAGGGATAGCTACAAACTAAGCTACAAACTCACGAGATAAAAATATTTCTATAAGTTTGTAATCTACCTTGAAGTTTGTAGCTTAGTTTGAAGTTTGCCTTGAAGCGCATGGGTGGATAAAATTAATTATAATATAAATAATATAATGAGGAATATTTTCGATTGGAATCATATTTCAGACAAATTATCAGCTGATGAAATAGATGAACTAAAATCTTATTATCTAGGCTATCATAGGAAATGTTGGGCTTTTAAAAGGGCTTACAAAAGATACAAATTACTCAAATTCATTGGTAATTCACTCTCTGTACTCACCGCTTCAGGCGGAATTGCTAGCGCTATTGCTACAGGAGGTATTAGTCTAATAGCGATTAGTACAGTGGCATTATTAGTTAAAGGATACATGGAACACAAAGGTTTAGACTTAAAAATTCAAAATTGCATCTATGCTTACCAAAGTTACCAACATTTGTTAATAATGATTCGAGACGTGATGCGCTCGGGTGATCTTAACCGAGAAAGTTTAATTAATCAAATGACAAGCGTTGACAATTTTGTGATCGATAATAGCCCGATTATTGATAAATATTTAAAGATGTATGATAGTCACGCTAGTACGCATTAACCGTCTTTACACTTACCACGCATCGTGAGAACTGTCTAAATTTTATATATCCTACGCTAATTTACACTTAATAGAGTAGGATATATAACCTACGCTAACTAGTCTAAGTTCTACGCTAATCAGCGTAATATTTAGACAATCATATATAAGAAAAAACTACGCTAATTTTACGCTGATTTTACACTGACCAACGCATCTTACGCTGACTACGCTAACTACGTTACCTACGCTGACTACGCTGATTTTACGCTAAATCCGGAAATGCGCCGGTCCCCCTAATTCCTACACTACTCAAGAGGGTCTTCTAATAAGAATTTTTTATAATTCGGAATTGGCATATATATAATCTAATATTTTTTTAAAAAATGATGCCCATAAGCATAACTAGTAATACCATCATCTAAAATATATCTTTTATCATCAAAAGGTGATAATGATACTTTATTAATTTGGTAACTTGATATTTGATGATACTCTGACCTTATAGTTCTCATCTTATGCGTCATAGTAGTACAATTGTATAACGTATCACGGTAATCAGAGTGACATAATTCACGCTTTATTACATTCTTTTTAACACCCTTAGCAGTCTTGTTTTCTTTATTTTCTGTCTTGTAAGAATACATTTTACTTTTTAGACCAACAAATTCTGTGATTGGATCACCTGACGCTTCATCTTTGAATTTACCAATTATTTTTTTATTTTCATCAAAATAGAACTTAGAAGATTTAGGATAGTCACTATTGTCAAATAGGGCCTTATCCATGTAGAAGTCACTATATATATCATCTGCTATTATATGGTATTCTAAAGAGTCGGTATCAGTAAAAAGTAACTTTGCTTCTGGGTATTTTTTTCTGATATAATTATAATGGAAGTCATACATTAGTGTTTTACTTAACTCTAAGATACTAAAACCAACATAAGATGGTTTATCTAAGACTAGTCTCACCTTTTTCATTTGTACTCCTACTAAATTTTCGTCAAATATTTTAGAAGAAACGTAAGTTGGTTGTCTTGTTAGCTTATTTAAATGTTCCTGATCAGTTTCTAAATGGATATTGGATCTTTTTCTTAGGTTTTCCATGGTTTTACCAAACACTGAATTATTCATTAATTTAAAGAAGTCTTTTTCGAAACTATTTTTAGCCATTGTTCTCTTTTGTGTATTAAAATCAATGTATTTTTTCATCCAAGGTTTCTGAGTAAATTCTAATACTCTATGAACCTTTTTTAACTTCATACCAAGAGATAAATACTGTTGTAAATTTCTGTAATGTAAAACATACTTTTCTTTAGACATAAGGTTAGGTACTAACTTATGTACTCTACCACTGCTAATATTTTCTAAATCTTTTAAACCTTTGCAATATGGAGATAACATATCATCGGTGACTAAAATCTTTTCTGGAGCTAATGGATAATCATTATTTTAACTGTGTAACTCTTCAGGATATTCCAAATCTACCTCTAAAATTACACCTTTTCGAGTCTCTTCTGTGTAATTATCTGATATAAAATCTTCAGGGGGTAACCATTTGAAATCTCCGGCTGGTAGTGACTGTGACATTGCCCAACCATAAAGATTATTTGCATCTAAATACATTATATAAGAAGATTCTCTCGCTGGATTGTAATTTTTCATATATTTGTTATTTGCTAATGCGTGTCTATGTGCTATATAAGAGATACCACCACGCATTCCCCTTTCAATAAAGAGTTGTGCATCAACATCTGAAATTAAGTCTAGATTTATTTTTGTCATTCTGAGTAATGCATCCCACGATAACCCAGGTGCAGAAAAATAATGACAAGGGTCTAACTTATAATACGCCAGACAAGTACTTCTGAAACTTTCAAATACATCAGCTAAGAGTAGTACATCTGTTTTCAAATATAAATCATGATACTCACCTAAGTCTCTGATTTTAAAGACACTCCATACTTCTTTTGCGTGCTCATAGTCTAGTTCTGAAATATTTGTATCATTTAAAATACTATAAAAATCTGAAATAGATGGTAAAGATGTATCACTGAATCTTCCAAATGAGTCAGTGTAATCATAAGGGTAAACACCTTTTTTCTTTATTAATCTAAATTCATTATCATTTGGAAAAGCTTCTTTTGAATAAATAAATGCATTATCACTTAAATTACTGCTTAGTCTATCTAAACTCTGGCTCATAAACGAAAAACTGTCAATGAAAGCCAAATGATTACCTAGTCTAAAACCAATATATTTCTCAAAATTACTTGCTATAACACCAACATTAATATTAACATCTCGTCTTATTAAATCACCAATCTTTTGCATTATAAAATGACAGTCATAGCCTTTAAGATTATGAAAGATTACAGGAATTTTTAACTTTTCAGAACTGATAGCCCATTTTAGATTGCAATCTCTGTGTGCAGCGCCACGATATTCACCTGTAATATGGCAATGATCTCTGACTTTATTACCATCATCAAGAGTTGCTTGTTTAAAACGACGCTCACAAATATGGCATACTGTACTATTTTGGAAATCTCTTTCATTTTGGACAGTCATATTTAATGGTTTCTGGAATCGTTCTCGCACTATTCTTTGACAATCTTCTACTTCACTTAACATCTTCATGATAAACTTTTGGATACAATCTTCTCCACGGTAAATTTCTACTGGTTTTGAATATCTCTTATCATATCTACAGACTAATTTATATCCATAACCACAAGCCTGGTGACTCTGATAAGTGGTAGTGTAAGATTTACCATCACTAGGCTGGCAACTATCAATTTTTTCTGTAATTGCTTCAAAATCAGCGTAAATTACAAAAGGTACAGGTAACATTTTCTGGTGATTTTTAAAATAGATCCTTGATCCATCGGGAGGCATTTTAATTGCTTGTGTTCCATTAATAGCTAAGCAATCCTGCTTGTGATTTTCTAATGTTCTCTCAGAAGAGCAACAATGAAGACAAGACATACAAAAATATTTCCTATCTTTATGTTTAGTGAATGATGTCATAAATTGATTAAAATTCTTAATAAGCACATAGTGGCTGTTTTCCTTTTCTTCAATCCATAGTAATTCTAAGTGGTCTTTAAATTTGGCTTTTGATATTCTGATAGGATAAGCTCCTTTATCATAACCAAATACATTAACATTAATCTGATTTTGATTTTCTATTTTATCAATATCTTTTATAGTGACAGGGAAAGTTACACCACTGTAATCTAACTTTTTTACTAATTCTTTATCTTCTTTAGTTATTCTTTGAGGGTTTCTTTTAAGAGGATTTAGATACCTAACGTGACACCATAGGAAACATCGATTATCTTCATTTTTAGGATTGACTAAAGTCTTCTTAGGGTTACGTAGTTCCTCTGGGAGCTTAATATATGATTTACCTTTTAATGGAAAGTAAGAGACAATATTAATGTTATGTAAAAGTACTAATTCAAATATCCAACCAGAACCTTCTGATAACCAACCAGCTATTAACTCTAAAATTCTTTCAATAGCATTATGAATATTTTCTTCTATATCATCACTATTTGTAACTGTAAATGGCCCTGCATTAAAGTAAGGTTCCTTCTTGATGGTAAAATACGCGGTAATGGTTTTGGTGCTGGTCTTTTTCTACGTGGCTTTGGTTTAGGTTCATATTTAGTTGGTACTAATGGTTTGATTAATTTCATTACCTTAGACTTAAATCTCTTTCCAGGTTCGGTTGGAAAGAACTTTATTTTTGGCTTTGGAATAGGGCTATCTAATAGCGTACTCATTATATATCTTAAAAATATAATTTTTTTTTAATATAAATTTTTTTAAAAAAATTATATTATAATAAAATTAAATTATCCACGAATTTAATATTGTTTAATGATGCTTGTGATTCTTGAGCTTTTTTATTATGTTTCTTTGTTTTTAAATGCATAAATTTTCCTCTGGTAGTGTAATTTTTTCCATTAAGACAGATATCACAATACCATTCTTTGTTTTTCTGATACTTATTTCTTGATGCTCTTAAGGCTTTAATTCTTTCTTCTTCCGTTGCATACATTATATAATTAATACATATTATAATTTTTTCTTTAATATAATTTTTTCTTTAATATAAATTTTCTAAATCTTTTAATGGCACCCAACTGTTGAATTCACTAGGATAGCCTTTGCATTTGACTAAAGCTTTGTCCTTCATCTTAGGAAGGACCTTTTCTATTCTATAGACCTCTTGATTTGTCTTTTGTAACTCTTCTCTGTAGAAAGTACCCTTAATCGCTTCACCATTTAAGTCTTTTATCTTATAAGTAATAGGATTAGTGAATCTAATTTCGTCTATGATGAAAACTTCTTCAGTCCAATTAGGAGTATATCCTTTATCAAAGGTCACCCTTTTGTATTTGCTTATTCGGACTCTATCACCTACTCTAAATTCGGGTTTTCTATTGTCTCTCGCTAAATCACCATATAAATTAAAATAAACTTTTCCATAGTTTTCAGGTTTTCTAGCTTGGAAAGGCGTCATTCCTATTGATCTATGTCGGCTGTTGTTGTAAGAGGCAAGTATTTTCGGAAGGATGTCAACGTAGACTGTATTGTTTTGCATAGTGAATCTCTTATACATTTTATCTTTGATAGTTCTATTCCATCTCTCACAAACTGATGATTTCTCTTCGTTTTCAGTGGAATAGATGGTTATCTTATCCTTAGCTAAGAGATCCAGCACATTTTTGTTATAATATTCTTTTCCTTTGTCTACCCATAACATTTTAGGCTTATTTTTCTTGAATATGCTTTCAAACGCTTTAGATACTTCTAAGCCAGTTTTTGTCTTTAGAGGTACTATCCAACCATATTTACTGAAAAGGTCTAAGACCATTAAAAGATATTTATAACCTCGGTTCCATTTGCTAAGCTTTTGCATATCAACTAAGTCTGAACACCAGATATCATCCACATTATGTGCAATGACTCTTTGCTTGGTAAAATTTCGTTTTATAGGTTTGTGTAACTCATTAGCTAGACCTTCCCATGTGTCTAAATTTTCAGTGTTTTTTTTTTTACACCTAAACCAAGTTTTTGCTTTGTATTAATAGTGTTTCTAGCCAGCCAATGACCCCACTGTCTCTCATTCCAGGGAATTGCATCTAAAGCTTTCACCATTTTCTTGTCAGCCACATTTTTACATGATTTTACATTTACTCCCTTATCAGCACATACTGAGTAATCAACATCGTGTTGCATGGCTATAGCATCTGTCTTACCTGTTGGTTTATCATATATTTCATAGATTTGGCCAGTGTTTCGATCCCATTTTACTTGGTTTTCTAAATCATTGTAAGGACCAGTATATTTGTGTCCTGGAAGAGTCCAACCAGCTTTCGGTTTAGGTAACTTACCTATTGCTTTATGAATATCGACTCCTTTTACTGATTTTTTTAGAAAGATCATTAGCCAGAGAGCCAATTGCTCTATTCAAATACCTTTTACCAATGCCTTTAACCCTATCTTTTACATAATCTGATTTTATTGCTTTGCTAGCACCGATTTTTCCAAGGTTATACAATCCTTTTGCACCAGCGGCCAACCCGTGGACAATTAGTTCATCGAAACTGCTTCCTTGCATTTCTCCTTTAGATATAAAACGAAATGTTGTTATTCCACATTCAGCACAAATACATCGCATTGCATTTCTACCATTTTTTGTAATTACAAAAGTTTCAGAATTTGGTACACATTCTGTCCTTTTTCTTTGTTTAACACAATAAGATAACATATATTAATTCTAGAGATTATAATTAATCCAGAGATTATAATTAATGTTATAATATAGCTCCTATGAGGGGAATTCCCTTAAATGGACTGTTTTTACCTAGTAATAGCCCTTTTCCTTTTCTACTAGTCCCTGCCTTAACAAATTTAGTTTTTGTTATCCCGCATTCTGCGCATTTACATCGCATCATGGCACGACCATTTCTTGTCTGTACAACCCTTTCTGAACCAGGAACGCACTCTGTCTGTTTTCGTTGTTTTACACAATAGCTTTTCATCTATATAATAATTATTTTTTATTATTTTAATATATTATAATGGAACAAATTGACATTGAAAAAGAAATACAAAGAATAGAAGCGTTGTATAAACATTACAAACTTCTTTATAGAAAAATTGCCTTTTTATGTTGTTCTGGAGAAACTAAAAGAGTGAGAAATCTGAGAAATAGTTTGAAAAAGGATTTAAATAAGCTCAATGAAATTCAAAGCAATAGTTTAAAATAGTTTTCTATGAATTTTTCATTCTCTTTTGTGTCAAAGCTAAAAACTTGCAATAAATCGAAATAATCTACTCCTTTATGCATTTCATTCAAGAAATACAAGCAAAAATAGCCACAGGTTGTAGTATATAGATTCTGTATTTGTTTGTTTTGGTGTAATAAAGTTAAGTTTCTCTCTTTTGCATGGTTTACCAACTCTTGAAAAGGCGGCATCCCAAAAGAGTCAAAGTAATTTATGGTACCATTACGAACATAGGTTGTAACCCAATGACTACCGCTCATATAATGAGGTTCTAAATTATAAATAAAAAGCGCTAACTTATGCTGATGTGGTACTGTCTGATCTCTACTTAAAACATTCTCTATAGGTATCTTCAAGTATTTACACCAATATAAAAGATCAAAATTACTCATTGGGATATCTTTATGGAATTTAGGCTTTTTTATTTTTATTTTTTTTTCCTCCCCTGCCTTGTGTTTCCCATGTGCCAATAAATGGTGGTGGAGCCATGGGCATTCCAATTCGGACTGCTGCCCCACCATTTGATCTTGGAGCGCCTATTCTAGGAGCTCCTCTTCCTTTTATACTTCCTCTTTTTAATGCATCAATAATCATTGGAATACCAATACTAGCTAGTAACATGCCAATACCACTACCTACTTGTTTTTGAGTAATTTTGAAAAGTAAGTCTTCTCCTAATTTATGAGCTCTAGCTAAATCTCCTATTTGTCCTTTAGTCAGTAGATCACCCATTTGAGCTAACATATATAGATTTTTATTTGGTACTTGAAACATTTGACCACCACTAATTTTCTTAACTATTTGGCTAGCACCTTCAGAAGCTAACCCTGCTAAAGCAGACAATCCTAGTGTTTTACCGATAGTTGGAGCTACTGTCTTTAATACTGGCAATATTGAGCTAAATATCCCACTACCAGTTTGTCGCCTGATATTATACTTTGATATAGTAATTACCATTCCTTTATTAGCTGTTTTAGCCTTAGCGAGTCTCTTAACAGTATTCATTGGTACCATAAGGACATTAGAACCACTTAACGCATTTTTACTTAAACTTAAACTTATTTCTTCTCTGTTTCTGTAAGCCATAGATAGTTTTCGTTTTTGCCCTTCAGAAAGTGTGACAGAAATTTGATGTAATTCAGTCATTATATATTATTTATGAATTTTTTAAAAAGTCCATAAATAATATTTATTCTGTGACTGATTTTATCTATTTCATCAATTTTATCTATTACTCTAAATCAGGATTTAGAGATATGACTGGTTCAGTCATTTGCTCATCTGACTTCTGTCGCTCATCATCATCATCTAAGAGAAACTTATTAAAAAGATTTTCTTCTTTAAATGTTACTTGCATTAATTTTGGTTTTAAAGTAGCTCCAAAAGTTCCAGTTGGGAGAGAAAACCAGGCAGCAATAAATTTAACTTTACTTCGTGGCCCTATTGATACTGATTCATATTCAATCTTTTCTCGATCCCATGTAAAAAAGCTTGTACCTAGTCGGTCACTGCGATAAAAGAGAGTAAACTCCATCTTTGATGGGTAATCGAGATATACGCTTTCATTATCAATCATTTTATAAGGTTTTTTACAAATTCTTTTCCAAGAACCACCTTGCCCGTGTTCATCATATCCTGCTACAGATTCTCTTGGTATTTTTTTGACCTTTTCTTTAGAAAGAGAATGTATATAATTAATGAAGAATTGGTCTAATTCTTTAGCTTTTTCTAGATATTCCCCATCACAATTAATTTGCATGCTAGTACCTTGATATTCTCCATTTTTATCAAGGTTTTCTTTTAAACCGAAGGGTGTATATCCTTCATATTTAACAAATAATGTTTTTCCATTATATAATATTCCAATCTGTGTTCCATTGTGCTTATTTGGCTTTGGTTTTGCAAAAGTTATCTTTGAAGTGTCAATATCAAGAAAATTAACTATTTCTTCTCTTTCGTTCACTCTTTCGTTTACTTTCATATATATTAGATTAAAATATTTTTTCTAAGATCTCTTAAAGTACAGCGTTTGAGCGGCACTTAGACTATTTTTCATATTATACGATAACTAATTGATCTCCCACTTTATCCACAACGACATCTTCTTCATAAAGAACAATTGCATGCACTCGAAAATCAGCAGCAGCTGCTTGTGAGAGGCGAAATTTTATGTTAAGTTGCTTTGGATCTCTGCTAAGCTCTGCTGTTTGATAAGTTAGGTCAAAATAGAGGAGTGGGTAAAGACTCGAAAAATTAGCGATATTCATTTGAGTACCTGTATTATAATCATTCCGTTGCCATGAATAATTCATTAAATCATAATAGATTCTTGTTTTACTTTCTGTATCATATTCAAGCTCTGGATAGAAGACACCATTACCATATTCAAGACGACAAGTAGTAAGATGACTATTAGCATCAGCAGCATTGAGTTTAAAAGTATCAAAAATATAAGGATTTGCTGTCATATCATTAGTCTTAAGTCTCTGGAAGTAGACAAAAACATGCCGTACTTTATCAATACTAGCTGAGATTCTGAAATCACCAGTTTCTGGTAGTATCTGAAGTTTGGTACATTTCTTTGAGGTATTTCTATTTACTGGGTTTTTGGTGTTCACTGAGGAATTTAGTCATAAGAGCATCTTTTGGTTCTAGTCGGGGTACCCATAGATAAAAACGATCAATTACTAATCTCAATGTATCAACTGCCCCATATAAGACTTCAGCGTCTGGTGTAAGTTCTATTTCAAATTGGAGATTCATTGGAGGTAACATTCGTCCTTCTAATTCTTCGAAAAAAGAATACCTATTTAATGGAATACTTGTATTAACATGAGCTCTGTTAGCTATTAATAAACGCCTACTTTCCAAACCTGTGTTTGTATCATCTGAAGTGGCATCTGTATCTAAATACCATAAGCTATTTTTGGCTGTACTTCGTCCAAAATCATCTGAATATTCTAAAAGATTTTTTGCAAAAGTTACAAGATGAAGATTATCAGTGTCGTAGACTATTTTTCCTGCACTCTTAATAACCATATGTTTAATTAATGAATGCGATCCATTAATAATTGTTGTTCTGGTGTCTGCATTGTCTCCACCATTTGCTTTAAGGTCTAATCTAAATCGCACTTCAAAAAAGGCATTGTACCAATCAAGCATAATACCACGGTCAGTAACATGAAATTTGTAACCTTTCTTTTGTTGCTCTTGAGTATTGGCAGGAGCTCTTATAGCGTCTTGAAGACGAAATTGCACTAGTTCGTTTCTCTGAACGTACTCTGGTGATCTAAATGTCATTATATAATTTTGACCAGATATTTTTTCTTTAAGATCGCGCTATAAGATTATTAATCAGTGTATTAACTTCATCCTGCCCTAGCGGAGTTTTTGGCTTTGCTCTGCCTGGCTTTGACTTTGGTCTTGCTCCATTCGGTTTTGCTTTTTTAGATCCTGAGGACAGCCTTTTTCTAATAAGCTCACCAGATTTCTCTATAACTTTATCAGCAGCCTTTTTACCAACTTTTTCTCCCGCTTGAGATACACCAGCTTTTATTGCTTTTTTAGCAAATAGTTTTAATACATGCCCAGTTAAAGCACTAGCTACTTTTTTTAGTGGTTTCATAAGATTATCTACTATAATTCCATTGCCACGGTGTTTGTAGACATA
>CAXHUQ010001012.1:15000-48000 GCA_964020085.1 Micromussa lordhowensis | reverse complement strand
TCGTCCAGTTCTTGGGTGATAAATCTTTTTGAACTCTCTTGACTTCATATATATAAATTAGTTCCTAATTTAAATTTTAAAACAATGTGTTTCAATAAGTGTGCCGACCGAGCGTAGCGAGCGAGGCACCCAGAGAGGGACTCTCTAAAATGGAACTTTTTTTAAGATTAATGAAAATGCAGTGTCAGCATGATCTAAATAGACTGGTCTTCTTAAACCATCAGTTACATAGATTCGAACGCTTGAAACTCTTGTTTTATTGATAGGATTAAATATAACACGACGCGGTTCAAGGGTAAAATTGTAAGAAGGTCTTAAAGTTCCTGTACTAAAACTAAAAACAATATCTGATTCTTCCCCATTTACTAACGAATCAGAGACTAAATCACAATGAATATTTAGGACATCTGTATCTTCTGATAGGTTAGATACTTTGGGGCCAACGTTTCTCTCATCGCTTAAGATCACCTTATCGAATCCTATTAGTTTACCAAAATTAGATTTAGTCAGGTCAAGCCTATAGTTTGTATCTAAAGTCACTATGGCTCTGAAAGTTGGTTCATCAAAAGTTAAAGAGATTGGAAATACATCATCACCATCACCATTAACTGTTTTAGTCTTTTCCTTAATGTAATTATCAATCTCAGTGTAATCCCAAACTCCTTTTGGAAAATCAATATCTGTAAATGTTTTCCCACCGTCTTTACTGTAAGCTATCTTTTGATTCTCGTAACCGGGATTTATATTTGTCCATGTAAAAGCCATTGAAATAATTCTATTAAAACCAATATACCAAATCCCATCAGTTTCTTTAAGACCTAAAGTTCTAGAAAACCTTGTAGTAAAATCACCAGGTCGATTACCAGGTTCATCTTTAACTGCAAAACTACTTAATGTGATTTGTCTCTCCATATATTATACCATAAAATATTTTTTGACTAACTTTTGGTATTGCGACTTATTGATTGATTTTGTTCTTAATAATGTGTCTAAGATAGTTTGACCCATATTTCTCATCTTAACGCTTGTATTACCTGCTTCCATTTCACCAATAATTAGTGTTAATTTCTGAGATATGTCCAGAAATGCAGGCACTGGCGAAAATGGCGATTTTGGCGAAATATCGCCATCTTCGAAGGAAATATATATTGTTTTTGGTTGCGCACGGGTTAAGGAATTTCACAACGCTGAAGCGCACGAATCGAGACACGCGGTTTGGTAATAGAGCAAGGGATCCGAAATATATATCAGTATTGCTTTCCGTTCCCCTCGCGGGCAACACGCGTGAACGAACACAAGATGTCGCTTGGGCAACACGGTTAACGAAGGAAATATATATCTTTCTGCTCGGCCTACACTCATGATTTGGCTGTGCGTTAAACACGGTTAATTAAGCGATCTCAGAACGCTTGAAATGATACATTGCTTTGTGTTCCACTCGAGCAACACGCTTTAGTTATAGGGAGATATATTTGGCTTTCAGTTCCACACAGGCAACACGCTTACAGAACGAAGGAAATAAAGAGCAAGGGAAGTATAGTCAGAATTGCCTTCAGTTCCCCTCGCGGGGAACACGCATTAACGAAAAAAAAATTTCGCTTAGGCAACCCGCTTAAAGAACGAAGGAAATATATCTTTCTGCGCGGCCTACACTCATGATGTAATTGAAATCGCCAAAATCGTCAAATTCGTCAGCACGTTTATAGGACTTATCTCTGGTGTTGTAATTTGCATAAAAATCGCCAAATTCGCCAAATTCGCCAACACGTTAGATCCATCTCTGGGGATGTAATTAGCATAAAAATCGCCAAAATCGCCAAATTCGCCAACACGTTAAACCCATCTCTGGCGATGTAATTTGCATAAAAATCGCCAAAATCGCCAAATTCGCCAACACGTTAAACCCATCTCTGGCGATGTAATTTGCATAAAAATCGCCAAAATCGCCAAATTCGCCAACACGTTAAACCCATCTCTGGCGATGTAATTTGCATAAAAATCGCCAAAATCGCCAAATTCGCCAACACGTTAAACCCATCTCTGGCGATGTAATTTGCATAAAAATCGCCAAAATCGCCAAATTCGCCAACACGTTAAACCCATCTCTACTCATGTAATTTGCATAAAAATCGTCAAGTTAACTGCCGAAATTTCGTCAAATCTGCCATTTTCGCCACTGCCTGCATTTCTGGACATAAGTGTAATTTCTTTAGTAATTCTTTAGCATCATTATAGAAATAGACTCCTCTGCCAGTGCTTACACCCCTGGTCCCGTAACCTTTCGTTGATTTGCTTTTAAATCTATATTGCTTAATATAATCATTAAGCTCTCCTCTAAATCGGTCTGAATTTTGATGTATTCTATCTCTTTCTGCTGCATCAATCTCACCTTTATTAAATTTTTTAGTAGCGTTTGATTTAAAAGCAATTACTTGTCTTCTTCTCCATACAGCATCTTTTATAACTTTATCGAGATAATTTCGTTGTTTTGTCGCAGTCATTTCAGGTTGGGCCAGTCTCAGTTCAACATCATCATAGTTAGGAAGATCTAAGTGATCTAGAATCTTATTAGCTTCTCTTTCATCTTCTTCTTCTCGTGGTGCTTCTATAGCTGGAGGATCTTCATCATATTCTGGTGGTGGGTCATATTCTGGTGGTTCTTCTATTCCCCAATAACTAGGATCCATTTCATATTTTGGTGGGATGCCTTCAGGCATCTTAGCAATTTGTTTTTCTGCACCAGGTGCTACGTAGTCTTGGAGATCTAATAATCCTTCTACATCCATATCTTCATATGGATCTACCTCTGGTGCATAATCAATTTCATCTGGTTTATCTTCACGTATTCTTATTTGCGGCCTATTCTTAGGCTTTTGTGCCCTTAAACCCTCTATGATTTCATCAAGTCTAAAAGATTTTGTTATCCTTGCGTCAGAGGTCTTACTCTTTATCTTTTCTTCAGTGATCTCATCATATAGCTGATTCTTCATTTTTCCAGTCTCAGTCCGCTTCTGAGCTAATTCTTTCCAATTTGACAGACTCATATATTTATAGAGATTTTTTATTATGAGACATATTATAACACATTTTATAATGATTTTTGAATTAAAAATAAATAATATCACCAGAAAAAAACTAAAAAAACTAAAAAAAATTCATGTTCAGTTATATAGATGAAAATTCCTAATTATGATTCCGCTTCTAATAATGACAGCAATTTTAAAAGACTGCTACCTTATATGCCTTCAGACACTTTTCGAATGTTAATTTGTGGACCAAGCGGTTGTGGTAAAACTAACGTTCTCATGCATATGCTTTATAATCTACTCTACTATGATAAGATTTACTTGTTTCCTAAAAATCTCGAGCAACCGAAGTACAGACGATTATTAGAAACATTTCGACCCATTTCAGAAGAGGTTGGTTATGATGTCATAGAAGAGAGTAATGGTGATGTCGTTCCTCTCGAAAGCCTAGATAATGATAACCAAAAAATAGTCATCTTTGATGACTTTGTTTGTGAACGAAACCAAAAACCTCTAATTGAATATTTTATTGGTGGTCGTCATAAAAATTGCAGTGTAATCTATTTAAGTCAATCTTATTATCTCACTCCCAGAGACATCAGACTCAATTGCTCTCATTTTTGTATTTTTGATAGTCCAAGTAATGCAGAGACAGCAAGAATGTGCCATGAAGTCAATGTACCTAAGAAGAAATTCGATAGTGTGACTAACGAACCTTATAGTTTTGCTTACATTGATAAGACGAAAAAGACAATCAGAAAAAATTTCAATGAAAATATATAGATGGAGAAAAAATATCAGAAGAGCAAGCGATGAAGTCATTTTTGAGAAATATTTCAAAAATGAGAAGAAAATTTACTAGAAGATTAACAAAAGAAATAAATAATGAGTTTAATAACATAAATTTTTCATTAGAAAATATTACTACAAAAATAGAATATTTAAAAGTATTTGAAACAGAATACAACAAATCTATTTCTGAAAAAATATTATTATTAATTGAAGATCTCAAAATGTTAGGTTCTGATTACTTAAGAGATAATTAAGTATTTAATTTAATTTTATATTATATATGGGTTATAGCAATGGACAACTTGAAACATTAGCAACAGGTAAAGGTGAAAAAGGTGATCCTGGTTTACCGGGAATTGGTTATAATCTAACTGATGATGGAGATTTTGACATTGATGGTAAGAGATTAACTGAAGTAGCAGATCCTATCCATAAAAATGATGCAGCAACAAAAGAGTATGTAGATAATAACCTACCAGCTATTGATTTGTCACCTTATCTGAAAAGAGATGGAACAACATCAATGACTGGTGATTTAAATATGAATAATCATAAGATTAGTGATTTAGAAGATGCTACTAATGATAATGATGCTGTCTCTCTAAAACAATTAAAAAAGATGACCGATCATACCCCCACAAATTATCATTTGCGATCTAGTTTTACTTTTTATAAAGATTTTGGTGATAAAGCAGAATTAACTAAATCAAACGTTTCTATTCCTGGGCATACTGATCATTTTGAACTATTAGAGATATCTCGACAAGGTGTTAAAGATGGTTTTGCTTATTCTGATGTGAAATTGACAAACAATATTGATCTGGGTACTTATTCCATTCTTTTTGAAATTTTTGGTTATAATGGTTCTAATATCGTTACTGATGGTAACAGTGATCGCCTTTTATTTTACAATGTTGAAGGTGATGCAAGAATATCTGATTTCAGTCATGATTGGTTTTCAAATTATGCTAAATCATATATAATTTTCAAATCAGTGATCGCCTTTTATTTTACAATGTTGAAGGTGATGCAAGAATATCTGATTTCAGTCATGATTGGTTTTCAAATTATGCTAAATCATATATAATTTTCAATAATTCTAAAAGAGATGTTGAAATCACTCTTCAATTTCGTTATTATGGCTCCAGCAACTCAAATTTTAAGTTTCTCTTTTTAGTAGATGTGTCAAAGGAATACAAAAGACTAGTTTTGATTATAGATTATTTATTGTCCAAACAACTGATTTTTCAGGAACAATATTAAATTTTGACCCAATCAATATGAATAATGAAAAGATAATCAATATTGGTAATCCTACTGATAAAAAAGACGCTGTCAATAAAGAATATGTTGACAATGAAAACGCTAAACAAGATATTTCAATTAATGATATATCTTCTAGAAAAGCAGATAGGGCAGAAGTACTACTTAGAAACGGAAGCCAAAATATGACTGGTAATCTATCTATGAATGGAAATAGGATTTTTAGCTTACCTATTCCAACTGGGCCGCAGCAACCTGTGACAAAGAGTTATTTTGAAAGTCAAATTGCTTTGATACCACAGCCTGATTTAAGTCTTTATCTTAAAGTACCTATGACAGGAGATCTCAACATGAATGACAATAAAATAACAGATTTAGTTACACAAGATGATGTCTCAATCACAGATTACCCTAATTATGTAAAAGATTCTAAAATGGCTGTTAATAAACTTTATGTCAATGAAAACTTTTTAAAATTAAAAGGTGATGACTACGACTTAAAAGGTAAACGGATAAAAATACTGAGCCATATGGTGTCAATACTTTTGATACAAATGATTAAGTCTCCAAGGCATTTGTCCAAGCAGAAATAAGTAAGCTACCTACAGATGTATTAAAATTGGATGGTTCACGCGCTATGACTGGTACTCTCCAAATGGGTGATAATGCTATCACTGGAATTAGGAGTTCTTCAGCAGATAATGCAGCCCTAACAGTTGGTGGCGCAAAATCCACTTATCTACCACTTTTAGGAGATAGAGGTATGGAAGGAGATCTCGATATGGGAGGAAATGCTATTAGAAATATTAAACCTTTTGTTGAAGATGTAGCTGCACAAAATGCTCAATTAAATGATGTTATTAACTTTGGGTATTTTCACCAACAGAGAGGTGATTTCAAAAGAGAAATAAATGATGTTTCTGCAGAAGCATTAAGTAGAAAAAATCCTGATCCTATGGAAGACGATATTGATATGGCTAATCATAGCAATATTAACTTGAAAGATTCAAAGTCATCAGATGGTTTTCACGCTTCCAATGTTAACTATGTTAATAGGTCAATTACTGATAATAACGCTGTAATTAACACTTTGATTACAGATAAAGTCAGTGAATCAGAAGCACTTAATATAAAAGCAAACCGACAAGAGAATGAATTCTCTTTTGTCATGGATGATGACCTATTTAATGAAGATGATGATGATATTGTCAAAGTAAGAAAAGTCGACAAAGATTACTATGATATCAATCATGCTACTTATCAATTTAAAATTAAGTATGACTCTGATATCGGTTATTATAGCACCCGATTAACTATTGATTTAAAATCGTTAGATTTAGGTGAGTATACATTAGCTTTTGAAATGTATTATGGTAATCGAGTGGATCGAGACGAAGTGGTTGTTAACGCAGTTAGTGAAACATTAAATGTTTCACGTAATAATACAAATACTTTTTCCGATCACAGTAGAACAATTATCAATTTTCATAAATATGGAAACATTGGGATTATTGATTTAGATATTGATTTAACTTTAAAGTACAGGAGTGGTGAAACTTATGATGCAGAAACAGACATCTTTGTAGTTGTTTATGGCGTAAGTGGTCATCAGAATGACGTTGACTCACGAATTTGGGATAGATTCTATTACATCAGAAACAAAATCATCCATTATGAAGCACCTATAGATATGGGTAATTATCAAATAAAAGGATTAAATGATGGAAATGAAAACAGTGATGCTGTTAATGTGAAACAACTAAATGAAGTAGAAAGTAATATTGCAAATTATGTTGATAGAGAAATTGTAAAAGTAAATAGTGAAATTGCAAAAGAAAATCCTACTATTAATGAAAATAAAAATTTTATAGAATTAATAGTAAAATATATATTAAGTAATAATTCAAAGATTTCTTTGATAAAAGATTTGTATTTTTCTGATAATCTTGAAGGTAGAACACCAAATACATATGCGTTTGTGCCTTCTAGAGATAACAAAGGTGATTTCACTTTTTATTGTCTTCCAACATAGCGCAACTACAAATAATGTAATGTCTGCATATATTTCTATTAAGTATAGATTAGGTGTACGCATTTTTGTTGATAAAAGCAAAGTAGTAATTTCACATAATCCTACAATAGATGAACCATCTTTAAGATCATTTACTATTTCAAATAATTCTTTAGGAAAGCAAGTTTGGTTTTGGATTTGGGTAAAAGGCACAGTTATGAATATAATTTTTAGTGGAATTAGTGCTCCAATTAATGTGGGTAATACTTTTGGAAATGAGACTATATTAAGAGTAAATGTAGATGATAATCCTTTCACTAAAAAGAGAGGATTAATAACTAAAAATATTTATGATAATAGCAGTGAAGCTTATCAGAGAGTAAAAGAATTTGAAGAGAGCGAAGGAACTATTATATAAATAAATATATATGGGACATAGTAATGGACAACATGACAAACCATCAAGAAGAGAAAAGGTTAAAATAGGAATAGGCTGCAAAACAACTCCAGACAACCATTTCGATTTACAAAACAAGAGATTAACTAACCTTTCTGCTCCAATGGATGACCCTGATGCAACCACTAAACGATTCGTCGCTGATTTATTAAAGACAAAAGCGGGAACTACATACGTTAATAATGAACTAGCTAAAAAGGCTAACTCATCTGCTTTAAAGGATTACGCTTTAATTACTGATTTAGGAACCTTAGCAATCGAATTCAATGATGCATTAAAAGACAAAGTCGATTACAATAATTTAGAGACTAAGACGCAAGATAATAAAACAACGGGATACATCACCGTCTATGCAGAAGAAAATGGACCTCTGATTAAAAGTAGTCTCCAATACGGTAATGGAAGTGAGCAATATGGTTGGCCTAGTCCTGTAGACGGTAAAATAGTTCGTGGGAGCATTTGTGCTTGCGCTGGCAATCAGCAAGCATCTGAAGTGATAGTCGGGTTAGTTCTCAATGGTGCTGATAAAGATGTAAAAATTGTCAAACCTGCCAATGAATGGTCAAATCACACTATTTTCAGTAATCCGATTACGATAAAAGCTGGCGACAGGATCAATTTTCGAAGCAAAACATCGAATTCATCCGTAACACACGCGATGGTAAACTTATTGATCGAAATAGACATCTAATGTACACCATTTTGCGTTCAACTGTGAAGCGTGAATGCATAAAATATCACTGCGTGGGAGTCCAAACAAAGAAATTGTCTTATGCCATAAGACACACAAAAATGAACAAGAAACGCTTTGTATTTGCCTGATGCGCATGGGTGGATAAAAATATAATTAAATAATATAATGAAGAATATTTTCGATTGGAATCATATTTCAGACAAATTATCAGCTGATGAAGTAGATGAACTAAAATCTTATTATCTAGGCTATCATAGGAAATGTTGGGCTTATAAAAGGGCTTACAAAAGATACAAATTGCTCAAATTCATTGGTAATTCACTCTCTGTACTCACCGCTTCAGGCGGAATTGCTAGTGCTATTGCTACAGGAGGTATTAGTCTAATAGCGATTAGTACAGTGGCATTATTAGTTAAAGGATACATGGAACACAAAGGTTTAGACTTAAAAATTCAAAATTGGATCTATGCTTACCAAAGCTACCAACATTTGTTAATGATTCGAGAAGTGATGCGCTCAGGTGATCTTAACCGAGAAAGTTTAATTAATCAAATGACAAGCGTTGACAATTTTGTGATTGATAATAGCCCGATTATTGATAAATATTTAAAGATGTATGATGAAACTAAATAGTCAGTCACGCTAGTACACACTGACCACGCATTGTACGCTAACCACGCATCGTGAGAACTGTCTAAATTTTATATATCCTACGCTATTTAAGAAGTAAGATATATACTCTACGCTAATTAGTGTAAGATATACACTAATTAGTAAAATATTTAGATAATAATATATAATAAAAATTCAGCGTGCATCTTACGCTAACTACGCTAACTACGCATCTTACGCTAACTACGCTAACTACGCTAACTACGCTAACTATGCTAACTACGCTAACTACGCTGTCCAGCGTATCTTACGCTGACCAACGCATCTTACGCTGATTTTACGCAAAATCCGAAAATGTGCTGGTCACCCCAATTACTACACTACTAATAATTAACAATTATTCAACGAAGTGGAGGTGAATAGTGGTGGATATTTACCGAGCTGCGAAGCGGCGAGGTAAATATCCACCACTTTCACCGACACTGAGGTGAATAATTGTTTTAGTATATACCACACAAGCTGAATAACTAGCAGCCCAAAGAGAAACTTCATTAGTTAAAATACAGCGACAAAAGCCACTTTGTTTTTCTTCGGCTGCTCGGAGGTGAATAGTACTTGGCTAATCACCTCCGAGCTAGCCAATCAGCGCGCGCGAAAAGTACTATTCACTTGTGTGGTATATACTAAGCTCGGATATTTGCCCGCACACATTATCTGTTCTGAGGATCGTAGAGCTTCAAGCAACGAATAATGTACAGGGACATTTATCTGAGCTATTTTTTTAAGTCAAATGTCCATTATCCTTAAAACATTTTTTGCAACACGGGTGATAAATATTCCCTAGTTTTAGCTGGGGCATGTTTAGTCACTTGACCCGTTTAGACCAATGGTGTACAAGCAAAAATATTTGATCGATTATAAACGAAGATGATCTGTTCCACAATCACAAAGAAGAACAAGTGAAGCGGGAATTCCGGAATGCCAATTAAATGAAGTCTTTGCACCTTGCAACGGCAAATTATTTCATGCCAACTGTTATTAAAATACCGTCGCAAAGTAGAATGTAATCTGGGCCATTAAAGACACACTTCATTGCCGTTATTCTAAAATAAATATTATTATGTGTTTTATTTGAAATCAAACTGGGACTAATTTCAGTTCAAAGATTGTAGTTTAGATAAAAAAAACAAAGCTAAAAATTCAAAATAATATCGCAAAAATCTGAAACAATGCGCACAAAACACGTAACACAACACATTGTTAACTCAATAAGTTTGTGCTATCTTAGCGATTCATCTATTTCCAATAGCAATTTAAGCATATTCCTATAACCTAAATCCTGAAACCTTTGCCTACTGTTCTCTAACAAAATACTTTTTTTCACTTTGGATACTTATTATGGAAAAAACCACCTTGCTTCGCAGTTTTCAGAAATCACTGAAATATTATTTCTGTTGTGGTAAGCCAGTACGTGAATTTACCATCAATTTATGATTATTTCTAATCTACTCTATCAAAACCCTACTAAATAATATGTCCAGGGATATCAAATAATCAGTTCTCTGCTTGAATTGTCACTCGTGTTTAACGTTTGTACAAATCTTTTCCGGATAGAAATTGATAGCACTCTGATGCTAAATTAGATGAGCATTTTCCTACAAACTATTGACCAGTTAGCTATTTACACTAAAAAAAGCTAATAGTATTTGACATTCTCGTAATAAAGAAACGAAAGAGTGGCTCTCATCCAATCCGCATTGATAGACGCACAGATTAACCTGAAGGGAAAGACAAAACAACACTGTTAACTACATCGAGAGTACCGTTTAATCACTTCATTGATTTTGTCTGAAGCTCTGAACTTAGTGTAAAGGGAAAGAAACAATATTTTTCATCGTAAATTTGCACGTACTTATTGAGACACGTTTTATGTGTCGTGTAAATTAAATCGGGGATCTGAGATTTTCAAGAAGCGCGAAATTATTGTTATTTATGCATTACATAAAGAAGCTACAGCGAGTCGAAACTTTACTTTTACTTTCCAATTGTATCATCTCACATTAAACAAACACCGAAGTACCTTTTGTAGTCACGGCGCCTCAATTTTGTTTTGCCGTTTCGTGCTATTTTGTCTGTTGTTTTCCGTTTTTCAATTGTTCCGTGTATATTTCTTATTCTATGAGCTTTGCCAGTTATCTTCGGTTACACAACATTTCATATTTTCGTGTCCATTTTTTGATGCATTGTTTCTATTGTTTGGTATAGCTTCTTCTACCGTAGTTTTCTTGTTGCCGTTGTCATTATGTTTTAGTCGTCGTAGTCGCCACACAAATCTTGTAAGTTTCGCTATTTTTCCGTCATTTTTGCCTGTTTGATTTGTATTTCGTTTTGCTTTCTTGTTCTGGATATTTAGCTTGTTTATGTGCGTTTTCTTTCAGCAAATCGCTAGTAAAAAGTCGGATATCATTGACATGTGGATTTCGATTACATCTTTAGCTATATTGATGTTCATCTAATCACCTTTAGCCAAGTCCAGGGTAACATCATCACCGATGAGTACAAATGGAGCCCAGTGCTTTACTTCGCTAAATTTCTCAGACTCTCTCAGACATTTCATGGCTCGGTTCAGGGATTCACTGGCACTTCTTCCTTCTGCTAGGTGTAGATAAAAACTCTTCATGAACTCCAGAGTGGCTTCGTCATCAATTGCCCACAGGGACACAAGAACAGAACGAGCACCGGCTCCCAAGAAGGCTCGTGCAATGCCAACCACCCCCTCGGCCTTAATCTCACCACGACCACTATGACAGCAGCTTAGCACAACAAGTCTTGCTCGCAATTGAACTCTCATCACATCACTCATTGTTAACATGAAGTCCTCCTGAGCAGGGATCTGGAATGCTCGTGTAGGGTTAGGCGCCAAAGCAATTTCTCCTGTTCCAATTCTACCATGAGCTGCAATGTGCACCAAAGCAACTGAGGAGAGCCTCTTCAACACGTCATCTTTTGTTGCTTCTTTTCCAGTGAGGGGAGAGGTGTTCAGTATTTTTCCAATCATTTCTACTTCCTCTTTAGCACATGGCAGCTGGCATAGCTTTTCCCCGCAATAACGAACTTCTCCTAAGCATGGATCACCCACAAGCAGCGCTCCAGACTTCTTGTGGTAATCTGGTGAACAGTCTTTGATCAATTTCAAACTATTTATAGACGGAATGACCCGCATTCTGAAAGATTCGCTCAAATACTTTGAATTGGGATCCATGAATGCAGCATAAGGAGCCAAGCACAATGGACCTTCGGGAACAAATATCAGCTCACTGCCATTAATCAAGTCTTTGATGGGACTAATGACGACGTCATACCATGTTCTCAAAGGCTTGGTATCAAAGTGCGTGGGCTGGGATATGGTTTGATCACTGGCTTTCTTTGACACATAGCTGCCACTTTTCCTATCCAATGAACGATCCTCGCATTTCACACCACTTCTGACACCAATTTCCTCGCGAACATTGCGAATTAAAGACTCTAACACTGTGGTCGCAGCAACCTTGGAGTTATTCTCGTTGATTTGTTTTCTTCTCAGTTGAACATCTTTTCCATTTTGAATAATCCAGAAAATGATTTCTGTCTCATGAACTGCCATAAAGATTGTATTCAATGGCAGGCAACTTAATGTGTCACAAGTAGTTTCTTCTGTTGTACGTGTTGTTTCAGTTTCAAACTTTGAATTCAGAAGACCTTTAAGAGCTTGTGCACGTCCTTGCTCAACAGCAAATAGAGCTTCAACTACTTCACCTTGTTTTAACATAAGACGCCATAGCTTAGTGTAGGCAAAATCATTAATATTGCGATAGCTAATAGTCCACTCATCTTTACCTTCAAGATGCTGCCTAACATCGTTGAACATTCTCACGCTAGAATGATAACAATCAAGAGCCCTCGATAGGGTTCCTTGAGACTCAAAGCTCGATCCAAGATTAAGAAACGATCTGGCCAACAAAACTTCATCTTTCACTTCTTTGGCAATTTTTAGACACCATTTACGGTACTCGATGGCTTTTTTGAAATCTCCAAGACTGTCATAAGCGTTGCCAAGACTGCCATACGACGCACCCTCTCCAGCCCTGTCTCCCACTTCTTTGGCAATTTTTAGTTGAAGTTCATGATACTCGATGCCTTTTTTGAAATCTCCAAGACTTTGATAAGCGTTCCCAAGATTGCCATACGACCTTCCCTCTCCAGCCCTGTCTCCAACTTCTTTGGCAATTTTTAGATAAAGTTCACGATACTCGATGGTTTTTTTGAAATCTCCAAGACGGCCATAAGCGTTGCCAAGACTTCCATACGACGCACCCTCTCCAGCCCTGTCTCCCACTTCTTTGGCAATTTTTAGTTGAAGTTCATGATACTCGATGGCTTTTTTGAAATCTCCAAGACTTTGATAAGCGTTGCCAAGATTGCCATACGACCTTCCCTCTCCAGCCCTGTCTCCCACTTCTTTGGCAATTGTTAGATGAAGTTCATGATACTCGACGGCTTTTTTGAAATCTCCAAGACTGTCATAAGCGTTGCCAAGATTACCATACGACCCACCCTCTCCAGCCCTGTCTCCCACTTCTTTGGCAATTGTTAGATGAAGTTCATGATACTCGACGGCTTTTTTGAAATCTCCAAGACTTTGATAAGCGTTGCCAAGACTGCCATACGACCTTCCCTCTCCAGCCCTGTCTCCCACTTCTTTGGCAATTTTTAGATGAAGTTCATGATACTCGATGGCTTTTTTGAAATCTCCAAGACTTTGATAAGCGTTGCCAAGATTGCCATACGACCCACCCTCTCCAGCCCTGTCTCCCACTTCTTTGGCAATTGTTAGATGAAGTTCATGATACTCGATGGCTTTTTTGAAATCTCCAAGACTTTGATAAGCGTTGCCAAGATTGCAATACGACCCACCCTCTCCAGCCCTGTCTCCCACTTCTTTGGCAATTGCTAGATCAAGTTCATGATACTCGATGGCTTTTTTGAAATCTCCAAGACTTTGATAAGCGTTGCCAAGATTGCCATACGACGCACCCTCTCCAGCCCTGTCTCCCACTTCTTTGGCAATTGTTAGATGAAGTTCATGATACTCGATGGCTTTTTTGAAATCTCCAAGACTGTCATAAGCGTTGCCAAGATTGCCATACGACGCACCCTCTCCAGCCCTGTCTCCCACTTCTTTGGCAATTGTTAGATGAAGTTCATGATACTCGATGGCTTTTTTGAAATCTCCAAGACTTTGATAAGCGTTGCCAAGACTGCCATACGACCTTCCCTCTCCAGCCCTGTCTCCCACTTCTTTGGCAATTTTTAGATGAAGTTCATGATACTCGATGGCTTTTTTGAAATCTCCAAGACGGCCATAAGCGTTGCCAAGATTGCCATACGACCCACCCTCTCCAGCCCTGTCTCCCACTTCTTTGGCAATTTTTAGATAAAGTTCATGATACTCGATGGCTTTTTTGAAATCTCCAAGACGGCCATAAGCGTTGCCAAGATTGCCATACGACCCACCCTCTCCAGCCCTGTCTCCCACTTCTTTGGCAATTGTTAGATCAAGTTCATGATACTCGATGGCTTTTTTGAAATCTCCAAGACTTTGATAAGCGTTGCCAAGATTGCCATACGACCTTCCCTCTCCAGCCCTGTCTCCCACTTCTTTGGCAATTTTTAGATAAAGTTCACGATACTCAATGGTTTTTTTGAAATCTCCAAGACGGCCATAAGCGTTGCCAAGACTGCCATACGACCTTCCCTCTCCAGCCCTGTCTCCCACTTCTTTGGCAATTTTTAGTTGAAGTTCATGACACTCGATGGCTTGTTTAAAATCTCTAAGACTTTGATAAGTGTTGCCAAGATTGCCATACGACCCACCCTCTCCAGCCCTATCTCCCACTTCTTTGGCAATTGTTAGATGAAGTTCATGATACTCGATGGCTTTTTTGAAATCTCCAAGACTTTGATAAGCGTTGCCAAGACTGCCATACGACCTTCCCTCTCCAACCCTGTCTCCCACTTCTTTGGCAATTTTTAGATAAAGTTCACGATACTCGATGGTTTTTTTGAAATCTCCAAGACGGTCATAAGCGTTGCCAAGACTGCCATACGACCTTGCCTCTCCAGCCCTGTCCCCCACTTCTTTGGCAATTTTTAGTTGAAGTTCATGGCACTCGATGGCTTTTTTGAAATCTCCAAGACTTTGATAAGCGTTGCCAAGATTGCCATACGACCCACCCTCTCCAGCCCTGTCTCCCACTTCTTTGGCAATTGCTAGATCAAGTTCATGATACTCGATGGCTTTTTTGAAATCTCCAAGACTTCGATAAGCGTTGCCAAGATTGCCATACGACGCACCCTCTCCAGCCCTGTCTCCCACTTCTTTGGCAATTGTTAGATGAAGTTCATGATACTCGATGCCTTTTTTGAAATCTCCAAGACTTCGATAAGCGTTGCCAAGATTGCCATACGACGCAGCCTCTCCAGCCCTGTCTCCCACTTCTTTGGCAATTGTTAGATGAAGTTCATAATACTTGATGGCTGTTTTGAAATCTCCAAGACTTTGATAAGCATTGCCAAGATTGCCATACGACCTTCCCTCTGCAGCCCTGTCTCCCACTTCTTTGGCAATTTTTAGATGAAGTTCATGATACTCGATGACTGTTTTGAAATTTCCCAGACTGTGATAAGCGTTGCCAAGATTACCATACGAATCTCCTTTTCCAGCCCTGTCTCCCACTTCTGAGTCTAATAGATGCTAGAATCACAGAAATATAATTATGCTGACAATAATCTAAGGGCACTACCAATAAATATACTCTTGTTCTTCTTAATGGTGGCACAATGCAAGGCTATTCGGCACTATCTACAACAGACTAGATGGTGAGTAGCGTAGCCTATAAGAGCACGGTATTCATAATAGAATACTATTAGATAAACATATTAACAACAACAACAGCAACAACTTTATTAAATTAGCCTGTTCCAGGCTCTCGGTCAGTGGGGACGATCGAAAAAGCGGGCGCGGGACGAGAGAGCGGGAAGGAGAGCCTGTAAGCATTGTTTTAAAAACCTCATTCCGCCCACTTTTGAAAAGACAGCACTTCAAGGATGACAAATGTCAAAATCTTCGGTGTCGAGTTACTCGATGTATCACCACTTCACGGCATGTTTTGATCTTCTTGCAGTTCCTTTACATGTCGTCTTTGTCGACTAAAATCTCTTCGAATATTGAAGCCTACCCCTCAAAATGCTGTATATTTTGCCAGAATTTACAGTACTTTAAGAAGGTTACAACACGAGCAAACGACAGCGTTGTGGACACCGCTAGAGCAAAGCGAATCTCATGCAGTTTCACTGGCAGCAAAAAGAACATTAAATTTGTCTACCAGTCTGGGGGCAGTGTCTCGACGTTGGCTAGCTTTAAGTGACATCAACAGGCAAAGTGTAAAATATATGGAATTGACAAGCCTTCGTGACTTCCACGGTTCGTGACCATTACACATTTGCTGTTCTCTGTTTGGGCTCTCTGTTTGGCAACAGATAAGTTGCTGACAAGGCGTTGATATAAACTGTCAAAATAAACCAATCAGAAGGTATACCGGGAGCTGGTATACCGGAATGAGGTTTTTAAAACAATGCTTACAGGCTCTCGTTTCTGCCCCCTCTCCTATTTTTTTTACAAGATCCCGCTCGTCCAGCGCCCGCTTTTTCGATCGTCCTCACTGACTGAGAGCCTGGAACAGGCTATATAAAATTGCTATTATGATCAAATTTTTACCCCTTAATTTTTTTGGTTAATCACATAGAATTCTACGAAAGATTAAAAACGCAGTTTACCGTTTACAAATATCTGCATTGGTTCAGGATATTTAAGTTTGAAAAATGAGTAAAATATGCAAATGAGATTACTGATGACGTGATACACTCAACCAAATACAACTACCGCTATCTCGGTCAATTTGCAGCAGAAACCATTGAAACTTGGTAGGCCAACAGTTCTAAATGCAACACATCCACAGCTATAACAATTTCCATTCCCATGGCAACCCACTCTTTTCCAGTCCCCTCTAGCCTGATATCAATATTTTAGTGATTTTAAGCTTGGAAAACATTAAACAAGGCCATGAACTCAACCTAATGTGTTTATATGCTTGCTGGATTATGCAGATGAGGCACCATTGGCAAATATCAATATAGGACCCTAAAAGTGGTCAGAAAAGTCTTTAATATTGTGGAGGTCTGGAACCTAGCATGTTGCCATGGCAATTGTTAAGCTCATTCATATTGCACAGCACCTCTAGTAGAATCTTACTGTAAAAATTCAAACATTTATTATACAAATTGACTGAGATATCCTTGTTTATCATATTTGATCAAAATGCGGTTGAGTGTATGACGTCATCACTTGGCTAATTTGCATATTTTAAAAACTTGAATATCTCTGGAACGAAAAGAGATATTTCAAAACAGTAAACAGCATTTGTACTGTAGACTACTTGTTTATGTCTTAAAATAGCTCAGATTTTAAACCTGCGATTTTCGTTATAGTGGCACTTTAAACCAAATATAATAGTTAGTGGATGGCCTACCCCTACATGTAAATTCTCTTTGCGTCCTCATTGCGGCAACAGCTTGTGCTAGCCCTGTGTTTCTGGTGAGTTGCAGAAATACACCTTTTTACGCGCACTTTCTTACAGGATGTTTTTTGAGCATCATGTATCAAGTCCAGCATTATTTGATCTTTCCTTTCAAAGCTGAGAATTTATGTTCCTTTTAGCATTACTTACTTGGCCCTTCACAGAGTGAGTTTCAGGATTGCACTTTGCTTCTTGAAAGGTAATTCGATCACCAACACACCTGGCTTGTAAATCTAGTAATGTCTTGCTAGTCTTGTCAATCTGCTCAGGTTTAAGGCACATGACATTACTTTGTACCGAGGACCTTGCAAAAACACATATTTTAATATGGCATTGAAATTCATTTAATTCCTTACATTTAAAATGCCAAAACCTAATCTATTATTGCTAACTGAAAGTAAGTAAGTAACGAAGGAGAGAAGAAATAACTGCAAATTAGTACACCTAACAGGTGCAGAATGCTTTACAGCCCCATGAATGCCTGACAATTTGTGATTTGATTGTGAGGATCAAAGGCTATTACTGCTTTTGAAACCCTCGCACAAGATTTTCACAATTAACGCTTGGCCAAATGCCGGCCCTCTCGCGGAACACTCTGATCCGCAGAATACTCTGATCAGCGGAATTACCACAAACATTTTTACATCTTAACGACTGACGACTAACTGACCGAGTGGGTAATTTTTTTTTATATAACTCCCCCTGGCTACGCTATCAATCATTAAAATCATTCCTATAAGTCGGAGGGAGTTGCCCATTTCTGCTGCGATTAAAAGACACTCTGAAAGCAATGTTTTGTGGTAAATAGCCCAAGGCTTGCTCTAACCTGCTGATTTCTGCCGGAATTTGCAGGGCATGCTGGGTTGAAAATTGGGGGGAACTAGCTCCAGTCCCCGTTGTAAAAACACGCGCAGAAAAAATGGCGTCGGTTTGTTTTCAATTGTTCGCTAGGTCGTCCCACAGGGAAAAATGACCTTGTTGTTCTTGTACTAAGCTCGAACGTTGGGTTTAAATAGCCTTTATTAAAATTTTTAAAGAGTAAAGCAGGTATACTACTTCGCAGCTTGAAGATAAATCGTTTAAATGACCAGCTCTGACAGAAGTTCGTTCGCGGCCCGGGATCCTTGTTTCTAGATATTTAAGCCGACAGATTTGTTTGTCCCGAAACCGTCTGAGAAACACAGGAGCCTTACATTACTAATAAAATTATGAAAGGGCGATGCTAAGAGTGTGGTTTTTGCTTGAGATAGTTAACTGCAATGTCAAATAAGATGCACATGTTGACATTTCCCCGATATGATTTTCATAACCCGCGCGACAACTCGCAAACAGTTTCATCGCAGTTTTTAATGGCCTTGGAATCTCGCGGAAAGGTTGTGGAAAAATTGCATCTCTGAGCAAAAAGAAATGCTTTAAGGAGTATAATATCTCGCCTATCAAACAAACTTGAACAGTATCAAATCAACAGTTCAAAGTCTTAACATAACAAGAGCCGATCCAAGAGTAACACACGAGTTATTTACTATGAAGTTGAATCAAGCAACCCACAACAGCCAGGTACATTTGTCATTGAACATCAAAAAGAAAAATCAGCCATCCTTCGAAGAAATTCGTTATTCCATATGCAGACATGCTAGGATTGCAAATAGAAGACAGAAAAATTATTCTGGACACGTACCAAATACCCCAGACATTTTACAAAAAAAAAGATGAGTCTGGCCGACAGACTTCAACAGCATGGTCAGAATTCTCCGAAGTTTCCGATGCGTCTGGGTTGGATGAGAAGACTCGACTTGAAATTAACTTTCACCAGCCAAACAAGAGCGTGAATACTTTAATTCAGTCCGACATATATCTTCAGATGGCAGTCTACGGGGGAATACAAGAAAACTACCATCAGCAGAGGCAAGACATCATGGATCCGGAGGCGTACTTCCCCGTAGCCAAAAACCCCCCCAAGAGTACCCTCAGCACAGCTCGCCGTCTTAGAACTACTTAAACAGCCAGAAGGAAGTTATGTGTCTTGGCTTATTAAAATGTTCGGTGGAATTCATCATCTTTTCAAGCAATCTTCAAGCCGGAGTAGTCTTTATGTCCCTGTTCATAGCTGCTTCGAGAAGGAAGAATGACCATGACACGCGGTAAGAGTTTTATCTTGTCCCAGAGCTTTGAACAGCTATCCGCCACTATATCAGCATAAATAACACGTTTCACTTAATAAATCCGATGTCTTAAAACCGGCCTGGAGTATCGCAAAATTCGCAACAGGCGAAATAAAATAAATGTCGAGCCATTAACACGATAAAAGCCCCAACAATCAAACGCCATGTACATTTTGTGTCGCGAACCGCTCTCGAATGAATGGACCCCAGCGCTGTTTGCGAGTCGTGCGCTGATTGGTTGAAATTTGAAGACCTGTCAAACAGAGATCAGCAGGAACTAACATGTTGGTTCCTTTTCACAGCTCGTAGAGAACATGAAAAATTGATGTTATAAAGGATACTGCCAACCCCTTCTCGCACCACGATAAGGCATCTTCATAACACTGTAGCTGCTCACAAGCACTTGCTCCTTCAAAATACCAAAATATTACAAGTATTATGAAGGTGAAAACAGTCCAAGCCACGTTTATTCTTGTAATTAACCCTTAACAACCCAGTTACACAAATTTGCGTAGAAAAATACTGCCTAATGTTAGAGAGCTTTAGAACTACATTTTGGTAAAGGCTGAGCACTGAAAACGTTTGAGATGTTTGCTGAATACTCCCTTGTTTTAATCCAGCTTCTGACATATGTGGGACGGGCTGCAGGAGAAATGTCAAAGTAGCTGTGGAACTTGCTGAGAACGGCGACACTGTGTTGTGAAAATTGAACTGATCAAAGATTTACGATCCTCGCTTGTCCAATCGACAACATCTGAAGACTTTGAGTCGCAAGGGTAAAGCTCGATACGATTGGCTTTCAACTCTAGCATGTTATAAATCACTCAAGTCAAGGTTTTTACCTGTTTCTATGGCTCTCATCAAAGTTGGTTCCAACTTGATGGCAGCTGTCGCATCATTCAGGGCCTCGTGGAAATTTCCTGATTAAGAGAGTTGAAATAAACGTTTCACGTACAGAAGAACCAGTAGCGAAAACGTAAAAGCGATAAAAGCTCACGAGGTTCAAGAGATATCTAACGAGTTTGTTTTTCTTTAATGTTCAGTACTCCTCCAAAAGCATGTTGTGGGGAATTCGAATCTGTCGAACCATTGGATGATGGCCGAATGAAAGCTAATGAATCTCGAATAAACGAATAACAAGGCCAACAGTACAGTACACAACACACTTTTTAATCCACGTTAAATCCTTGCACTTGCGCATTACAAAAATGACATCATCATGTTACGTAACAACAAAACTTAACTATATAACACAAACAATCGACCATTAGAGAATAAAACTCTACGCGTTTTAAATCAGGTTTATTACTGAAACTGGAACGATGCTTCACCAACATAGCAAATTAAAACAGAACAACAAAGCTAAAACAGCAGAACACTAAAGTTTGGATTAACAGAGCGGGGAGCGAGCTGAATTACAATCTCTGTCAAAAATCGTCTAAGATCGATGGTAGGAACATGCCAAATATAAATAGACTTGACATATTCTTCAGCATCATCAACAATCATCTCTTTTGGTTCACCACTACATTTTCTGATTCTGATTGGCTATAACTGATCACGGACTCGACAGAACTCGTCCACCGTGGGGAGCACTGGCTGGTGGCCTTGGCAAAATCTGATCACGCCAGATGATCTTGCACGGGCACTATCAGGTGATAGCAGTTGCCTGCTCGGAAAGGTAGATCACAAAACGCAGCTTCCTAATTCAATTTTTTTTATGATAACAAAAAAACAGTTTGCCCTCCCGTGTGGATTTAAATCTGTTTGAAGAAGTAGATTTTAGGCTGAAAACTGCGATGAACTATGATACAGTAACACGACAATCGAGTGCAAATATGTTTGAGAAATTGAAGAAAAGATAATCTTTTTTAATATTTCCAGTGCTTCGCACATGTTTGCGGCTTCCGAAAAATTTACTGGGAAACATTTAAGAGAAAAGAGGGTTTACATCTTGGGCCTATTGGCTGGTAGTTGCCCTGGGAAATTTCATGTTTGAAAAAAAATTCTTGCAAGCGGTCAAACTTCGTTCTTGGACTAATATTCTTTTAGAAAGGCGTATTTGTATTCCAAGGCAACATAATTCATCTCCGTACGATGATCTCCTTTGAACGTTTGTTTCTCATACTGTTAGATAGTTAAATTAATTCTTGCTTTCAAATTTTCAGATAGTCATGTGTAAATGAATGAATAATTGTTAAATGGGTAAGTGAAAATTATCTAGAGAATATCACGTGGTCTGAAATGGGAAAACAAATCGCCCAAGCTATAGAGGTCTATTCCACCACAGGCAGCCCAGACGTGCTGTTAGTGAAATTAATTTATAAACAACAGAGCCGAATATGTATGTGAAGTTACAAGCAAAATTAACTGCAAAGGAGTCAAAATATTTATCAAATAATTCAAAATAAATGTTGGTTTGCCCTAATACATTTGTCTATTTCTTTGTCCTGGTCAATATCTGGTCTATTTTACTGCATTTTCTCAGTTAGTTTGCTTGCCATCATGGCTGCGTGGGAGCTATTATCTTAAAATTATATTAAGGGTCCAAAGAGTGTTTAAAAATCGAAATATTGTAAGACACAACCTGCATACCTTTAGCTGAATGCCTCCTTGTTCATCCTGGCTGGTTTAAACGGCATTTTTTCGCTTTTTACAATATGAGGTATCTTCCACTATAAAAGAAACTTCTTTTATAGTGGAAGATACCTCATATTGTAAAAAACGAAAAAATGCCGTTTAAACCAGCCAGGATGAACAAGGAGGCATTCAGCTAAAGGTATGCAGGTTGTGTCTTACAATATTTCGATTGTTAAACACTCTTTGGACCCTTAATATAATTTTAAGATAATAGCTCCCACGCAGCCATGATGGCAAGTGAACTAACTGAGAAAATGCAGTAAAATAGACCAGATATTGACCAGGACAAAGAAATAGACAAATGTATTAGGGCAAATCAACATTTATTTTGAATTATTTGATAAATATTTTGACTCCTTTGCAGTTAATTTTGCTTGTAACTTCACATATATATTCGGCTCTGTTGTTTATAAATTAATTTCACTAACAGCACGTCTGGGCCGCCTGTGATTCCACTTGCAAACTACTACAAATTCAACAATCTGCTGGTTGGCTGAGCCATCGTACACTATTGCAACAATTAAGTTTTTTGTTGTCACGGGCCTATGGGCTGACAGTTGCCCCCGGAAAGTAAGTTCTCCAATGTCATCGGTTCGAATGACATTTCCATTATTATTATTATTGAAAGGCTAAACGCAAAGAACTTGACAATTTCTTTTGATTGGCAGATAAATTTGAAAATTAAAAGATCAAAATTTTACCGAGATGGTAATAAGCTGTGGCCCTGTTGCTGTACAGCTTGGCATTTAGTTGGACATCCTTACAGTTCACTTCGATTCCTTCCGTGTAGAAGTATATCGCATAGCAAACTTCTTTTGTGAATTCTTTGTCACCTTCTTCCTGATACACTTCTGCTATAGCTGAAAAAGCAAAACTGATTTCAATAGTAACTTATGCGATTAAGCATTGTTTAATTTGTTTCCCTTACATTGTTCATTTTCTTGTAAAGTAACCCAGGCCTCGTGCGCCACCCTGGCGCGCGGAGTTAGGTGAAGGTGAGGTGAACACAGCTAACATTATGTATTACTTGTTTTTATAGTGTAGCCTGATTTAACCCTAAAACACAGGTCTAAATCAAATGGCATTTAAGTTTTTTATATTCTTTTCACTTCGGATTGCAGTAGTTACAATGTTTAACTAAATATCATTCTGTAAGTATTTATCAAAAGGCCCTTCAGGCTACCCCAGGTTTGTTACACTACAACGTGCTGGAAGATAAAAGTGTTGGAGATGAAGAGTTGTTTGTTTCTCGGAGAAGCTTTACATTTAAACCCTGCGGGTAATGATTTTCTCTTTTTATAAATAAAAATAAGATATGAAATCACTGATTAATGACCTGATATGGTCAGCTTTTGGGTAGAATTAGAATTCAGTTAATAATTAACCAGACCTTTTTAGTACGCTTCAGCTTCGGCGATATGGCAAGTTCGTGTAACGATGTTATGATGTCATAGGCCATTCGGGCTTGCGCAGTAGAATGGGATGTATCCCTGAGGTAGTTGTTGTACTGATTACGGCTAGTAATGGTGGCTTTTATGAGCTTTTTTTAAACCGTTGTGTTATCATTGTTTGGTCTAGTTTAGAAACCTCAGACTACACAACAGTTCGTTTGATTTCGTCAATAGCCAATCAAAAATATATGTTTGTTTGATTACCCCTGAGTTTCCCTCGACGACCCAACCACTGACCGTGGTGCTGGGTTCGTCGACCATGGCTCAAAATCCCACCAAAACTAGCCCAATAGTGACGATTTGGTGTAAAATTAATGGTGTATTAGATAATAAACTAAATGACAGTTATTTTTCTCACCTTTTAGAGTATCATCGTCAAAATCAAGTTTTTCATCAGAAGAGCCTGGGCCTGGAACTGGACCTTGAGCTATGACTGATGATATATCAGGAAAACAAACTTCACTTTTTTTTTCAAAAACTCTTAACAGCAATTTCCATTTGAGCGTAAAAAGTAGTAGGCTTTGCATTACTACGCTACTCGATTGGCTTAAAAAAAACTCGCGCCACTTTTTCATCCAATTAGAAGTAAAAGCAAAACCAATCCTTATTCACTGACACACGTTTTCCCGCGCTTCGCATCAGCTATATGTATTTACTTCAAGTTTTGATTGGTTCGCTGGTTTGTCTGTGTCCATTGTGATTGGCTAGCGTTATAGACCACTTTCATAAATGGCGGCCAATTATAAATTCTTTTGCAAGTAAAATTAGCCTTGCTAACCTCATTTTGAAGTTGGAAATTCAAAAGAATCTTTACTCTGAAACAACGTTAGTAGGGCTAATTTAAATGCATACAAAAGAAATTTAAGTTGGCAACCATTTATGAAAAAGGTATATTGCTTTTTTTTTAGTCTTGCCGATACTCAATTAAAAATTGTTCTATTTCATAACTAGTTAACAACAATAATTTACAACTGAATTAAAATTAATGACAATTAGTAACAAATAACGTTCTATAATTCTCTACTAAAATGCAAGGTCTCGGATCTGTCTTTTCTCTTGTTTGGTATCATTACATCTCAAGCAAGTTTTGTTGGGTTTTTTTCCACCGTTCCCAGGTATTGAGGGCATCCAAGCCTAATAAATTAGTTATTTTGGCTCATAAACATGACATTAGATCTCCACAGTCTGCAGTGTAGACACTATCAATAACATTGCGCTTCAAGTTCCATGACTATTTACAACCACGTAGGTTCCTTTGCAATATTTGATACTTTAAATCCAGCCCTGAAACTGATATCAAATATTTCATTTTTTGTTAAACTATTTGGAGTTTTTGCCTTCTCACCTGCTAAAACATCTTCATCAAAATCCAGTTTTGCTTCACGCGATTTGACTTGACTTTCCGCCATGACTGAAAAACAAAAGAAAACAAATGTTCATATTGGCCGTTTCTTTGCTAGAGACGTTTAAGCTGTCTAGACACCTTAACGTCTAAGACGTTTTAAAGGCGTCTGGTATAAAAACGAGACGCATTTAGGTACACGGCCTAACAGAAAAAAATAAAAAAAAGACTAGATACTACACTCGGAGGACACTGGAGACAAGCAATTTTTAGCGCGCGCCTAGTCATGGCGCCAATATACGAACAAAACATGGCAGGTGTTTTCAAGTCTTTTTATCGGCGTAAGGGCGTCACGTTTTTATACTAGACAGGTTTAACGTCTCAGACGTTGAATGCGACTGATAAGAGCGTCGTTCAGACGCTCTAAAAAGAAGTACATTAAAGTAGACACATGTTAAAGTGCCACTATGATCAAATTCTCGATACCCATTTTTTTACATTTTCGTACACAACAGGTCTTTCCTAGATATCTTGCCAAATTTCAATCTTTTACGAGCATTAGAACTCACGGTTTTTGGACCTTTATTTCCGAGAATTTACGGCCGCCATTAATTTCCCTTGTTCCAAGTCTTGGTTGAAAATTGGAGAAAATGACGTCATTTTCTCAAAAATACCACACGGGTTTAAAATTATAATAACAATTAGCACAGCAATTCGCATAAAGAATAACAAAAACTTTGGCTCATTTATTCGTGCAATTTTTGACATTAGTTGTTATTGTAATTTCAACCCGTGTGGTATTTTTGAGAAAATGACGTCATTTTCTCCAATGAGACTTGGAACAAGGGAAATTAATGGCGGCCGTAAATTCTCGGAAATAAAGGTCTAAAAACCGCGAGTTCTAATGTTCGTAATAGATTGAAATTTGGCAAGATATCTAGGAAAGACCTATTGTGTTCGAAAATGTAAAGAATGGGATATCGAAAATTTCATCATAGTGGCACTTTAAAAACCTCTTCCTAATTTTTCGTTTTTATACTAGACGTGAAAGTCGTCTCGAGATAGCTTTAAAGTCCGAGACGATATTTACGTCCCTAGCATAAACGGACATTATTTTTATTCAAATTATCGAATCTTTACCTTATTTTTACAATGATTTTAGGAATATGACTGTCTAGAAATCAAACAATCCCGTTTCATTTAACTTTCATGACAGCAGCCTGCCAGACTCAGTCGAGTGAGGAGGAACAGCTACTTTTTGAGGCAATTTTCCCTCCTCGCTACTTTAAAATTATTCCGTGGGATGCCTGTGGCATGCCCACAGTAAAAATCCGGCTGGGTTTGTTTTTCTTTGTAGGGACAAATTGCAAAGCTAGCCAATAGGACTGCGTAAAATCTTTATCGATTTTTGATCGATTTGCCTCATTGAAAAACGATACAAAACGTTCCTCGCAAAGTCCTCAAACCTTTCCGTTGTAGAAGTTCTTCTTACAACCGCCGCGAAAACATGAAGATCGGAGCGCTTTCAAGAAAGCTTAAGTTTTGACAACAGATCGCAAATTTAAAGCAGCTTTTCGGACTTTAGAAACAAAAAGTGGCAAAATACATTATTACTTCGAAGTCGGATTCAAGTTTTGGAACGATTGCTAAAGCACGGGCGTTAAAATGACTGCAAAAGCGGTCGGGAAAACTCAAGCTTTTGCTTTAGCGTGAAGAATAATTTAATTTTGAATCAACATGCGGTAATGCAGGAAAGCACATCTACGAAATTTTGATCATTTTGTTGCTTTTAAACAGGTTTCTTCGCCCCAGCATGAATGAAAATTTATTGTTATTGAGCATCGTTTCGCATTTCTTTCATTTCGTTCTCTGTATTTGGGAATTTTAGGTTTAAAAGTGAACAGTATCTCGCACACTGGATTTTTGCATATTTAATTTACGGCGACCATCAGCGCGGTTTGTTTATTAGTTAAGTGTATTCGCTTCGTTCAAGTGTCTTTTTGTAGTGTTATTCAGTTACTACAGAACTGCCAAGAAAAGAACTAGATAGCCACTAACTTAACATAGTTGAAATACGACTGATCTCAAAATAATTGGCTTGTTTTTGTCGTCTTTTTAAATTTACAACTTTCATCTTTCATTTGCAGCGCCGTGATATTTCGTCATGCGGCGAAGACATTAATTGATTTCTTGTTTCCAGATTCTCAGATTGCTTTCGCTCGCTCTGAAATATTCCAAAAAAAACGCCAGGGAATTAGGGGTGGCTCGCAGGCAATTTCATGCAGGCATCAATGAGTTTATCTTTTTTATCTTCTATAACATAAGACTTTCTTAACATTTTGCACTGGATGGTTTTCGATTTATCTGTTATTGCGTGACAATGAAAGCGATCTGAAGTTTACAATGAGTTCAACGCGTTGTCAAACATTGCCATAATGGCAACGCAGTCCAAAATAATAATAACAGCGTGTTGGAAAGCGTTTCCAACGGGGGTTGAAAAATGTTCAATGCATTTTTGACTTAACTCTTATGCCGGGTTTTAGCAAATAGGGTCACATACAGACTAACGCGGCATCCCACGGAAACGGCCTTAAGACGTCTTGTTACCATAAGGTTCATCCAGTTCTCCCTACTCCCAGCATTTCCTTTTCTTTCTTCCCCTATTTCTCCCTCTTCCCAACTTTTTTTTGGACCATTTCTCCCTCCTCCCTATTCTGGTGCTCTCTCATCCCACTCAGTCAACTGTAAAGAGATCGTCAAAGATGTTAATTTACTTTTCATGAGGAAACTAGGAAGCAATTTGACAGCGCTGATTAAACACTAGTAACAACAGGCGAGACATTAGGGGAGTCCCCACAATTATTTAAAACACTGAAATGCATCGTTACTCTACGAAAATATGACCATAATACACGTGAATCAACGTTCTATAAGAAAATGACGAATGTTTCCAAATGAACCGTCAAGAAATTGTATTTAGTCTTTGGCAGAAAGGCCAAGTTTAGGTTAAATAGGGTCAAAGCTCATCTAAAAACTTATCTTTTCGATAAGTAACACCCATATTCTTTTTTTTCTTTCATCATTGTAATTGTATTGTAATTTTGATCAACTGTATAGAAACCTTGTAAATAGTCATCAATTTTTTTCTTTCATTATTTTTACTTAGTATTGTAAGAGTGCCGAGGCGTAGCGAGGCGCTCCAAAAACTGTAATTATTATTATTATTATTATTAAATGCCACGGTTGCGTGACTCACCGGAGGAAATGGCCGAGTTCAAATGATTTTATCTTGCAACATTTTAACAAAACCGAAGTAGAAGACAATGTTACCTTGATTCATAACAATTAAATCAACACGGACAATATGCCAGAAAGGAACTTAGAAGAAAGAAGCTAACATATTTTTCTTCCAACACGCAAAACGTTGGCACCCTCTCCCCCCCCACACCAAACACAAGACAAGGGCAGCTCAAACAGCAGAAAAAGCAAAACAAACGTGCACAGCAGGGAGATAACTTATCACATGAAGACATAACATGCTTCCATTTTAAGAAACCTTCAAGGTTAATCCCTTATCAAGAAAACTTTGACGCACAAATTCAGTGACGGTGGAATCGTCAATGAAATCGTCACTGACTGAATTGGCAAGAGACATCCCTCCTGTTGATACAGTTCCACAAAGTTTATCCCTTGTCTCAACAAACAAGAACTTCTCCTTTAAAAGTTATAGGAAGTTGAAGTTCGAAAACTACTTAAAAAAATAGAAACTAAGAAAGCGACTGGATTGGATAATTTGCCATCCAAAATGCATAAAATAGCGGCAGGTATTCTGGCACCATCTCTGGCATTCTTTTTCAATCAGTCCATTTCCTTTGGTATTGCTCCAACTGAATGGAAGCTAGCTTATTAGTAGACACTACCAAATGTAGTTTCATAAAAATCCCATGAAATACTCGTGAAAGACCCATGAATCGGTTTTCAGGGGCCATGAATATTGCAATTTCCTATTTTCATGGCCTCACTGAAACTCATGAATTTTTCATGAAAATTCTTTCATGGCTCATGAAATTCTTTTTCATGGCCATGAAAATTTGTCACTCATCCAGAACTGAAATTAATGGGTCATTAAAATCTGTTTTCATGGCCATGAAAATTCATGAAAAAATAAAAGTTAAATTTAATGGGTCATGAAACATACACCACTAGATTTCAGGGCCCATGAAATTGAAATGGTAGTCAGAAACTGGCCAGAGTGGAATTTAATGGGTCATGAATGTATGTGTTCATGGCCATGAAAAGTCAGAAACATGAACCAAAATATAATTTAAAATATAAAATATATACCAATTTCACAACACACAAGTCTACAATGAACATATGAAAGGTTGTATATTTGAGCTGCAGAGAAAGATACAAAGACATTGTTGATCATCATAGTTCATTACACACAACTAAGGCAGTTGTGAAAAAAATTCAGGCCTGAACAGGATTTGAACCTGTGAACTTTGTGATACCACTGCAGTGTTCTACCAACTGAGCTATCAAGCCATCTGGGAACTAGTCAGTACGTGAATTCCGAACGCCGACCGGTTAGAGGGCAGAGTACAATATTTTGCAAGTGTCGAAACATCAAGATTTCATAGTGTGACCAAGCTCAAAAATTTCTTCAACTACAATGCCAAAATAATACTTGAAATCGCTTGACATTTCTAAACAAACCATCTGCTATTTTAAGAAGAATGGAATGAGTTATTCCCTGGAAATTCTATTAACAATAATTTTAGTTTGCCGGGTATCTAGTCGTATGGAAAACAATTCCCGGCTGCCAGATATCTTGACACTCTTGAAAATATTGTCTATTCACTGATTCCTATTAAAAACCTGATTGTACAATTATAAATACCAGAATTGTAGACACGATAGGGCCACAACGTTTATCCCCAGACTTCAGTTTTGTTTCTTGACCATGTCTACTGCATACTTCATCCTTCTCACAAAAAAGGTCAAATATTTTCCACCTCCATAAGAAGAAAATTCTTTGGGATAACTATGCGCTCCTACAAATGATTTCTAAATACTTTCCAACCTGTGGCAGGTCTCTAAATTGTGTAAAGATCTGTAAAAAAGGCCGATTTCTGTTGTGGAATTCGAACATGCCAGACACGAGCCGCCATCTTGGATTTGAATGTTGATAGGACCCTGGGACCAAGTTTGTTATAACCCATGATGCAGTGCTCTGAGCAATGCGCGGTTACCTTCAACGGTCAAAAACGAAGTGTGATCATGGCGGGACATGACGATATTCTGAGATATTTTACTACGAAATGCCTGTGGAATGATGTTTAGAAGCGACAAAATCTGGATCAATTGTAAGTATAAAGAATCGCAAGTCTTCTGGACTTAGACTTTATACAGTGTTTTTGATGATCAGTACTGTAATGATATAATTTTATCGCCAATAAAATCGATCTCGCAAATACTAGTACATTGTATGCTAGCTGCGGCCAATTTTGGATCTTTGTCTTAGCTTTCTTCTAGTCCATTTCAGGTTTTACATCGTATATATTACAATCATAACTTAAACCAAAAAGAATTAAATGCTTCTCATAGAACTTGATCTCAAATCATGTTCTGTTATAGCAATAAATCGCTTTTATTTAAGGTCTTGATTTAGCCTTCAGTGGTGAAACTGAACAAACCTTGTCTGCCGTTTTAAATCACATGTTGCTGTGTTTTTGTTCTAGTTATTGAGGCACAAAAGCTTGAAGTATGCATTCAGAAACAGAACTACATCATCTACATGGTTGATAAGCTAAGTGAAATTCACAAACATGAGTGATGATACTGTCAGCATTCTATCGTAATCTGAGAGATCTGACAGGAAATACACAGTAGTCTTCTTCAGTTTGAAGCTTGAAAAAATGTCGGTAAGCTTACAGATGTATGCCGAATTAGAAAAACCTTCAAATTTACCAAATAAAATAAAATTTAAACAGAAAGAAAATGTTCCTGGTGGTCTTTAATTGCTGTGAGCTTCTTCTGTAGATACTGGACAAAAATCGTATGATATATATTGCTAGAAATTAACCCAAAGCAAATACGCACACTGATTGGTTTAAAATTGGTTTCTATAACTCGATAGAAACACAGAACTAGCACGACTTGTTACATTTTGATGATCAAAGTAAACAAGTTGTTTTTCTTTGTCACGGTATTTTCTAAACGAAACAGAAAACATGTTCTCCATGTTCCTATCGAGTTATAGAAACACTCCTGAAAGTTTGGGAGAACTCGAAAAAGCTGTGGAAACACTCACCTGCAGCTTGTGTTCCCACAGCATTTCTCGTTCTCCCAAATGTCACTTGTGTTTCTATTACTCGATAGAAACACAGCACATGTTTTCTATTTCTTAATTATAAGCGTAATAGAAGGTTAATGTTGACAAGTCCAGTGTTGGAAATTTGCACTCGCCTGCTCGTCAATACGAGTGTGAAAAGCGTCAAGTGAGTACAAATCATTGATCACTCCCCCGTTTGGCGAGTATGATTTTCTGTTTGGGGAATTTAAGCTTAAATATTGAGAACACTCCTTTTTATTTTCCATTTTGGCAAGAATATCTCTAAATGAAAACTTACCATTGCTTTTAATTTCCTTTTTTAACTTTCAAGATGCCCAAATAATTTGAAAATAATACTCAACACAGTGTTTCATAAAGAGACAAAATGAACTATGGCTTCCTCCAGTGATAATTTACATAACGTTTGCACATCAATGACGGAATACTGCTAGTCTAACATGTACTACCAATGCAATATTCTCATAGATTTTTGTTAGCAATAACAGAATTAGTTCAATTGAAAAACAAAAAAGGACACAATATTTTTTGATCAGTAGTAAGTTCGATTTTGGTCTTTGTAAGCTGTATATATATAGTGATTTACACAGTAGAAAAAATGTTTATGTTTAGAATTCATTACATACAGCATATATAGTTATTATTACAACTAATATATAATTATGTCAAAATCGGTCAGAATCCTAGAAAGTTATTTTCAGATAGAATTTTATGATCATGGCAAAATTTATTTAATTACATGTATATGACTGAAAAAGAAATCAGTGATAGAATAATATTTAACAATTTTTTAATATTCAAAATTTCTTTATTTAAAAAGAAAATGATATAAAGATATCCAGTATTCATGCTGGAAATAAGATGCAAGAATTTTCTGATCATATGACACCAAAATGGTTATAATAAAAATATTTGAACAGTACGTGCGGCAGATTGATGTTTACGTTAGTCATACATTACATCAATATCTTTGCCTGGACAGATGGGTGACAAATGACTGTAGGATTTGGGTAAGTTTTTCCTATAATATTGTTCAGTGTCTTATGGTACATGCACAGGTAAAAATGTGGACTGCACTTATAGCTTACAGTAGCTTGCGATTTTTGGCACTCATCAAAGATCCTGTTGCCAAGGTGTCATTATATGAACATGGCAGTCATTTACAAAGTGTTTTAGTGAGTACATGTATAAAGCTTTTTAAAAAACACTAGGCTTACATTTAACTGACAGCAATTTACAGAATTCAATACAAGTTACATTGCTTTTGTTAAAATGAAATACAACGAAGCAAGTGTCGTGTGTTGTTAGAAGTCACTGAACCAGCAGCTAAGTCTGTTTACCACTGTCTGTCATTACTTATCAACAAGTCAGACTTTTTATGTCTAGGCCATACAAACCTGTCATTGTTTTTTTTTGCAAATAAGATTGATGAAACAAATTGTAATGATATCAAAATGGCTGGAATAAAATTATTTAGTTCTTTTGTAGTTAATGGACTATTAATGGGGTTTTCATGGGTG
>CAXHUQ010001012.1:0-10000 GCA_964020085.1 Micromussa lordhowensis | reverse complement strand
AGAAAGGGGTGCGAGGAAGCGAAAGTTTGATGACATGGTTAAAAGTGTAACCCTGACCAACAGTGTCATTAGTGCGGCAGCCAGTGATATGAATCCGTATAAATTCTCGTCAGTTATAAGGGAGACAAGAGAGGATAAGTGACAACATATCATTCAAGTAGCGTCCATAACTAGAACCGTAAATAGGTTTTGACTGGCATACCAATCTTTTTCTCAACTGCAATGAGAATTGAATGTCCCATGTTCTTTTGCGCCTCATATAAAATCATGTGTGTCACTTTTTTAAGTGAAAATGTCTTTCAATTACCAATATTGTGTCAATAAAGCTCTCACGGAAAACAATTCTAGACACAAAAGCGACGATTTCGCTAAAAAATCAACGATTTGATGAAAAAGCGCGACGAAATCGACGTTCGCACATACCCATAGAGAGGCTCACATTTGTGGAATAGCCGGCTTCCGTCTAACATCAGAGCCATTAGATCTTTTATTAACTTAAAAATTCCTTAAAAAAAGGAAGGTCTCTAACCGTCATATTTTAAAACCGAGATCTCTTAAGGATAAGCTCTTTGCACAAGTTTAGCGGCCTTCACACGGCAAACTAAAGTTGGCGTGTGTGAGCGGCACAGAAAACAGTCGGCAAACACGTTAGGAAACTGTAGGTGACAAATGGAACTTGCCTGTATTCTCCCCAACATTTTTACCAGCTCTTTCGTATAGTTCACTTTGGAAAAGAGTGATGGCTTGGGAACGAAGTCGCGCCGCAAGCGCTTATGGGATTATTTGGGGGGTCGCGGGTCAAAACAAACATGGCGGAATTTGTATAGGAAATCGATCTGTTCGAGAAACAATTAGGGATTAATTGTACGCGTGAACAGATCGGACATTTTAGTAATTTCCACGAGTGGCTGCCGCAGCCACGAGTGGAAATTAGAAAAGTCCGATCTGTTCACAAGTACAATTAATCCCTAATTGTTTTGAGAAAAAGATCAATTTCTTTTTAATAATACGCAACCGTAAATACAAGCTTCTATCTGACATCTTTTCGTTTTAGAGGGTTGCTAAAATGAAGCCACACTGTGATTAAATATTTTAGTTTCGTAACTTTGTTTTCTGAACACTTTTCTCCAAAGTTCTTCTTAAAATAATTTCTTTCTTTCCCAAGCCAGCCACAAAGACGAGCATGTCCCAAGTTTGCAACATGAAGTTGAATTTTATTGGCTTGAAAGCTGTCAAAGCTCTGAACACATGAGCGACTTTTTGACAAATGAAAGGAAAGTGCACATCGAAACCGTAAAAGTGTTATTTTACTGGCCGTTTTACGGACAAAACTCGCATGAAAACGTATTCTGGAAAGCCACGGTTTACAGCCTTGGTTTAAACTATCCAGTACATAAAGTTAACGATACAAGGACGAACTCCTTCGGAAAACCGAGCTTAAACGTATAATGAAATGAGAAGACCACTCTGATTCGTGTAAGTTTTTGCCAAGTTTTTCAAACCAAGGACTTTCGATCATTGTGGAGGCTGAATGTTGAATGTGATGTTGATTGTTGCCTTGCCGCTGATGTTATTTCCAATAGACGACAGATGAATGGGAGGAAGCTGATGCAGCTGTGTATCGGAAGTAGTGGTGCTTGTAATAAAAGACTGGGTACTTGCACACATCTGTGAAGTAGTTGTTGACATGCTGCGCTGGTTGACAGCACTATCCTCTTGGACGGCGGCGAGCTGAGTAGCGGAACTTATGCTGCTGCTTGGATTTTGCACCTGCAGAGCTTTCCTCGAAATACCACTCACGGCCAGAGAAAGCTCGGTCGACTTTTCTTCATTCATGGTGTCTAGGTGCGAGTCCAGAGATTTTATGTTGGAGTGCCTGGTGACAGCAGAAATTTCATCTCTGCTATATCCAAGTTGGTCAAGCTTTCTGACGAGAGTTTTGCGGGGCATATGGCCTGCCACTCGTTTGTTGCTTTCTTCAACCGATGTTCCTGCGACAATGGATTGCATAATCTTGCCAATCTTTCCTTGAACCATCCTTTGTGCTTTGTACCAAATGTTGGATTTTGGCTTGTAGTTGATTGCAAGGTACAGTGGACCGCTCTCTTTAAATTCACTTGGTCTGTGGCTGATAAATTCTTCAAAAATGCTTACTGGACACCTCTCACCGCCAGTAGCCACCATTCTTGGAATTACCATCCTTCGTTGGAGCTTTATGGAAGATTCTCTCGTCTTTGTGGGGTTGGAATCTGCAAACGTAACATACGTGCGGCCATTTTCATCTTTTGCAAACTTGAAGTGTTCAACACGCAAGTTTTGTTAGACTTTGCGAATTCTCTTCCCCGGAAAAATTGAAACCTTATAACCTTTGTTCTTTAAGTAGCGGTCTAGGGACGCTTGCATAACTCCCAGGGACTCTGGCTCATAGTCGCTGCCGTCCTTTTTCTTTAACTCCGTGTAGAAGTCTCCGAGAATTTCGTCAAGATCTTCCGGCGAGAGACTTTCAATGCTTTTCGGTTTCTTCTTCTCGTTAGCCCACTCCAAGTACGTGAGGAGCCAAGTTTCGGTTGACTTTTTGGTGTTTTTGTTCACTGCTGCTTCTTCATAAGAAGCTTTTTGTTTGTCTGAGACGGAAAACCTGGAAGTTTTATCCGACTCCATTGCTCAAATGTGACCGATACAATTAAAATTTAATTGTTCAGCTAACGATACAATTTGGGTTAAATTGGTCCGCTTCTAACCAATCAGAAGCGAGTATTTACGGTAGCAGTATTATTAAGTGCGAAATGTCATAGCGTGGGGATTGTAGTAGTGACAGCAAGGTTTTAACAGAGCTAGATAGCAATAAGATCGAAGTTATTGTTTTCAAGAGAGTTGAGGAGAATTCGAACGACGTGTACCGCTGTTTATTTATACGATGTTGTAAATAAATACACGTGAATGTCACCAGGCTGGGAGTTCTGCAGTCTTAAATATCGTCTTCGAAATTGAAGGAAAAAAAGAAGTTATTACAACACAACAAACCCCGCCGAACAGGGCTCAACTTTGTTGAGCGGACGAGACGTGACGCTGTCCTTATGGTAAAGTGACTCTGAACCCAGTTTTTTTTTAATTTCTAAGACAAGAAAAGATAACAAAGAGAGAAACTGATATTGGCTGGGAAAATAAAGAGCGAAAAAAAATGAGAGGAATGAAAATAATTACTTGCTTTGGTGATCGGATTGTCTCGGTGTCTCGGACGAGGATAACTTGGTCTCTCGGACCGATAACTCCATGAATGTTTTTGACAGTGTTACATCTCCTCTTGTATTCTCTTACCGTTGCGTTTTTGCACTATTTCTTAACAATGCCAGTGGGCTTTAACTTAAACTTAACCAAAGGATTAAAGCCTCAAGTCAGTGGCATCAAAATTGTCATTAGCGAGGTTTAGCATTGACGACGGCGACGTCGAGAACGACGCCTTGTGAAAAAAGTATTTATATTTTACCCTGGAATGTCGCAACTGTGTAGATCTTTTCAGTTCGCCTATCGGTCTAAAATCTTGCTCAGGCTAAATATGTAATGGCAACGTTCAATTCTACAGGAAGACACGAAAAGTTAGCCATTGCGGTTCTCGTATTCCAAAATACGTAGAGCTTGGCCATTTCACGTTGTTGTTTTGCAGAGGACGGCAAAGAAATATAGAGAATCAAAATGCACGTGCAGAACCATTGTTCTGCTCATTAAACCTTTTATTTGCTTACGTTCTCGTTGCCGTCGCCGTCGTGATTTGCTAAAACTCGCTAATATTTACAGGCGATCCATTTTCCAAGGTGAGACTCACTATACCACAAGGACAGCACCACGTTTCGTCCGCTCAAAAACGTTAAGCCCTGTTCGGCGGGGTTTGCACCGAGATGGGTAACCAAATACGAATACCCGGTGTTGTATTTAAATAACTTCTTTTTTTCCTTCCCTTTCGAAGGCGATATTAAAGACTGCAGAACTCTCAGCCTTGTGTTGTGCCGTTTCTCACGTGTGCAACTGTCAACCAACCAAACCACACACTCTTATCACGTTACTTTCGTTACACCTCACAGAATGGCGGATGAACATCAAGTTCGATTCATGCGCGAAAACGTTTTGAAGGCCGTTTTCTTCTTCTGTGCGAAGCTCTTGAACGAAGGTGTTCTACACGCCAAGGCGGAGATTTCTGCTGATATGCGGTTGTGTCCAAACCTTTCTATTTCTTAACCACTTTCTGTTCCTTCTCCGGTGGTTAACATAAAATTACACCAAGACACAAAGCGGCAACTCCACGTGACTGCCACTACACTACGTCGGCCATGTTGCAAATTATTCTGTGTTGTGATTTGACGCGAGTTTGACATGTGAAGGCACATGTTTGCCAACATTTTAAAGTTTCCAACACGAGCTTGCCAATGTTAGTTGGCCATCGCGGAGGGCTACTTTAAAAGATTAAGAATGTCACGTGCTTTATGCTACGTCTGGGAAACTCCCATTGTCATAAAGTTATGGGGCAATTAAAAAACCCCCTTATAAACAGACCTTGTGCGGTAGCTTTCCTCTTTTACGTGTAAACAGTAATTCTATACGTACGATCATAAAGAAGGCTAAGTTATTTCTGCTCCATAAGAAAAGTAGGAACTCTTTCTCTCTTCTTCCAAGTTTTAGGGATTTATTGAAACGCGCAGTTTGGGACTGGCACTAGTTACGCACGCGAAATTATATTTTTCAAAAGCAAACGTTGCCTCATATGCTTTCCTCTAAATATTGCCTTCAGCAATCCCTTAGCAACTGCTCTAAATCTGTAGTTAATGTTTGCGAAGGAAACTATGCGGTTCTCCGCTTTTGCTGTCGTCCGTTGTTTATACGTGACAACAGTGAAAGTCTAAAATAGTTTATTGTTTTCGTTCAGACATTTTCTTTTTCACACTTGATTTTTCTTTTTCACACTTGATTTCATACTTTTAAAGATATATCGTGACAATGAGCAAGTCTCAGTCATCAGCGAATAACATCATCAACAGAATACACATACGCTAAAAGTTGAATACACGACATAACTCCACGTAGATCACCTAACTTGCCTACTTTCACTTTGAATTACAGACAGTCGCATTTTGAAAAATGAATAAGAAACAATTGAATATTCTGCAAAAAAGCTGAGGCCGGAGAGCACCTTTGATACAGGAAGTTAAATGACCTTCAATGAACTTGAGTAAAATGGGCTGGTCGGCGTCGCAATTTCTGGATATTTTATACATAAAATTATGGCTGAGTAACCTTGTAGACTATGTATATATATATATATATATATATATATATACGGACTGAAGCATTTTAAATCATTAAGCAAATGTGAACACTTCACTTCCAACGAGAAACCAGTTTTATGGATTCAACATGCGTCAACAAAGATAATACGTGTATATTTTGAATCGAATACCCACCTCAGAACTTCGCCTCAGCATGAAACAAATAGAAATCTATGATTCAGATGGCTCGCTTGCCTATGGAGAAAAGTTTTAGCAGTTACTGACTGGTCGATGAGTGCATACGTCTGTACAACTAACATTACGTCCAATGTTCAACGACTGACAAGTGAAACAGAAAGTTAAATTAGAATAATTAAATAGGGGGTTCCCCCGCATTCCTTACACAGATCATCACAAGCATTGATGAGGTATGGCAAGTTGAATGACCTTCAATGAACTTCAGTAATATCATCACAACACTGAGTCCACAAACAGCAGTTATCGCATTAATCTATGTTTAATTTGTCCATCTTGATCTTCTGTCTTCTTTTAAGCATTTGTTGCAATTAAAACAATTGTTTCCAAAGTCGAAATAACGATGCATTACTTCAGTAAGACAATGGACATGTGCTGTATTTTCTTGTGATCAAAACATCAAGCTGGCTGGCAGTTTAAAAACTCCGCATTCCAGCTTTTCGCAAGGCCAAGACTTTTAAGTCATATTAAAATTCCATTTCTTGTAGGAAAGAAATCCGTAAGACTGCAACGTGTTTGCCAACTGTAATAAACACCATTATTAACAGACTTTCTACGGTAGCTTTCCTCTTTTACGTGTAAACAGTAATTCCATATGTACGATTATAAAGAAGGCTAAGTTACTTCTGATCCGTAAGAAAAGTCGGAACTCTTCCTCTTTTCTTCCAAGTTTTCAAACGCGCGGTTTGGGACTGGCACTAGTTACGCACGCGAAATTATAGCAAACGTTCCCTCATATAAAATTCACTATTTAGCACTGCACAACGATACAAAATTGCTTTACTCTTATATTGCCTTCAGCAATCCCTTAACAACTGCTCTAAATCTGTAGTTAAAAAGAATCTCCCTTAGTTAATGCCTCCGAAGGAAACTATGCAATTCTCTTCATTTGCTGTTGTTCGTTGTTTGTATGTGTGATCTCGACAGAGAGCTCAAATCAGAGAGAGAAGCAATTCCTTGCCATGAACTAATATTTAGTCATTAAATTGAATTCTCAAGAGTTCATTCCCCATAAGCAACCAGATTTAAATGATACAGACGATACGTAAAATTTAAAAAGGGTGAATAAAGATAATGTATAATCATATACAATTCCTACCTCAAGACAGGAAACTATGGTTCAGATTACTCGGTAGCCTGTGGAGGAAAGAGTACAGCAATTACTGCACGAGTCATTGAGAAACATTAGAAAAGTCTGACTTTCTGGATCGACTAGACCTCTGCGCAAATAATCTAATGACTGAAAGCGAAACCAAAAGTTTAATTACAAATAATCAAATAGGGGTTTTTCCCTCATTCCATGACTGGCTCGTGACCTTATAATATTATTCTGGCCGTGATCACTAGTGTAAGAGAAAGGGAGATAAGTCGCCTGTATGTGACATGCTTGATTATTTTCTTTGCACTTGTTGGTACTTTTAGTAAGTTTGTCATCTTTGATTATCAATACACTCTTATATTGTCAAATTCTCTAAATGCCAAATGATTTGATAATTTTGTAAATTCGTGCGACATCCTGTCTAGTTCTCCTTGTTCTCCTTTCCCCACCCTGCTCAGAAGAGCTGTAAAGACAGCTTCCTCGCATCAAAGAATCCCTACAACAGTGAAAGTCTAACAATTAGTTTATTGTTTTCGTTCAGACATTTTCTTTTTCACACTTGATTTAATACTTTTTAAGTTATATCGTGACAATGAGCAAGTCTCAGTCATCACCGAGAAACATCATCAAAAGAATACACATACGCTAAAAGTTGAATACACGACATAACTCCACGTAGATCACCTAACTTGCCTCCTTCCCCTTTGAATTACAGACAGTCGCATTTTGAAAAATGAATACGAAACAATTGAATATTCTGGAAAAAGCTGAGGCCGGAGAGCACCTTTGATACAGGAAGTTAAATGACCTTCAATGAACTTGAGTAAAATGGGCTGGTCGGCGTTGCAATTTCTGGATATTTTATACATAAAATTATGACTGAGTATAACGTAGAAAAATGTATATATATATACGGACTGAAGCATTTTAAATCATTAAGCAAATGTGAATACTTCACTCCCAACGAGAATCCAGTTTTATGGATTTCTTATTATCAAAACATCAAGCTGGCTGGCAGATTAAAAACTTCCCATTCCAGCTTTTCGCAAGGGCAAGACTTTTAAGTCATATTAAAATTCCATTTCTTGCAGGAAAGAAATCCGTAAGACTGCAACGTGTTTGCCAACATTTTGAAGCTTCCAGCACCAATTTGCCAACTGTAATAAACAGCATTATTAACAGACTATCTACGGTAGCTTTCCTCTTTTACGTGTAAACAGGCCTGAAACTTTGCATGTGCACTTTGCATGTGCATTAGTGGTCGGCGTTGAAATTTCTGGATATTTTATACATAAAATTATGACTGAGTAATGTAGAAAAAATGTATATATATACAGACTGAAGCATTTTAAATCATTAAGCAAATGTGAACACTTCACTCCCAACGAGAAACCAGTTTTACGGATTCAACATCCGTCAACAAAGATAATACATGTATATTTTGAATCGAATACCCACCTCAGAACTTCGCCTCAGCATGAAACAAATAGAAATCTATGATTCAGATGGCTCGCTTGCTTATGGAGAAAAGTTTTAGCAATTACTGACTGGTCGATGAGTGCATACGTCTGCACAACTAACATTACGTCCAATGTTCAACGACTGACAAGTGAAACTGAAAGTGAAATTAGAATCATTAAATAGGGGGTTCCCCCGCATTCCTTGCACAGATCATCGCAAGCATTGATGAGGTACGGCAAGTTGAATGACCTTCAATGAACTTCAGTAATATCATCACAACACTGAGTAGCACAAACAGCAGTTATCGCATTAATCTATTTTTAATTTGTCCATCTTGATCTTCTGTATTCTTTTAAGCATTTGTTGCAATTAAAACAATTGTTTCCAAAGTCGAAATAACGATGCATTACTTCAGTACACATGCTGCCCGATTTAGGGAAAGGTTTTTTGGTTAGGCATCTTGTAACAGTCAAGACTTTTAAGTCATATTAAAATTCCATTTCTTGTAGGAAAGAAATCCCTAAGACTGCAACGTGTTTGCCAACATTTTGAAGCTTCCAACATGAATTTGCCAACTTTAGTTTGCTATAGCGGAAGGCCACTTTAAAAGGCATCTAAATCCCAAAATTTAATTCAGTGCCAATAAATTAAGAATGCTACGTATGGGAAACTCGCATTATCATAAAAGTTATGAGGCAATTAATAAAACACCATTATTAACAGACTTTCTACGGTAGCTTTCCTCTTTTACGTGTAAACAGTAATTCCATACGTACGATTATAAAGAAGGCTAAGTTATTTCCAAACGTTCCCTCATATAAAATTCACTATTTAGCACTGCACAACGATAAAAAATTGCTTTCCTCTTACATTGCCTTCAGCAATCCGTTAACAACTGCTCTAAATCTGCCTTAGTTAATGCCTCCGAAGGAAACTATGCAATTCTCTTCTTTTGCTGTTGTCCGTTGTTTATATGTGTGATCTCGACAGAGAGCTCAAATCAGAGAGAGAAGCAATTACTTGCCATGAACTAATATTTAGTCATTAAATTGAATTCTCAAGAGTTCATTCCCCTTAAGCAACCAGATTTAAATGATACAGACGATACGTGAAATTTAAAAAGGGTGAATAAAGATAATGTATAATCATATACAATTCCTACCTCAAGACAGGAAACTATGGTTCAGATTACTCGGTAGCCTGTGGAGGAAAGAGTACAGCAATTACTGCACGAGTCATTGAGAAACATTGGAAAAGTCTGACTTTCTGGATCGACTAGACCTCTGCGCAAATAATCTAATGACTGAAAGCGAAACCAAAAGTTTAATTACAAATAATCAATAAAATAGATAAAAACGTTCTCTGGTAAAAAATATATAAGAATTATAAGCTTTCGGCAACCATACTGTTGCCTTCGACGGATAAAAATGTGATAGAATGTAGGCGAATGAAATATAACGAGAAAATACGAATAAATTAAAATAAGAAAAATGCGTGCAAAAAAGGTGAAAGAATGCCAAAAGGGGCTAAAAAGCGTAATTAAAAAAATCAATGTTTCTTTAAAAGAATGCTATATTGTTTCGGCAGCGGGCACGAATTATTGTCCGCCTCAGCAGTTTTTGCTGTGTGCCAAGATTCCAAAGTTTTCCTTGTTCTATTATTGGCGGTGTCAATTATCTTTCCGCCAGTGAAATCAATAGCGTGATCGAAAGCCCACGCGTGTTTGGCAACATTAGAGTTTATAGCACACTGTTTTGTATTTCTGATATGTTCTTTTTTCCTAGTGCTGAAGGATCTTTTGGTTTCGCCAATATAACTCCACGGACAAGAAGCGCAAGGAATTTTGTAAATGACATTACATCGGTCTTCTTCAGAGGGTCGAAACTTTGGGACAGGGAAGTGCTGTTGTAAAGTTCTAATCGGTTTG